>CAUDMG010002838.1:0-24041 GCA_958450375.1 Homarus gammarus
ATGTTGACTCATAAGCTCATATAATTTTTACAGTTTCGTAATAAAATAAACAGATTCAATAAATGTCTGCCTGGGTTCCTTCTGTATCTACTATATAATTCATTGGCGTCTTTAACAGTGTAAGCAGCGGCCTTTATCTTTGGAAACAGACCATAGGCAGTATATAAGTACCACCAACATATAGGCTTTATTAATGTACAGTATTGCCAGTGAGAATACTTCAAAATTTATAGTTAATAGCCTACATCTATAATTTTCTTTAGTCCCCCAATGAAGAATCATTTTCTTTCTTGATAAATTCTTGAATTCCATATATTTTTCAGTTATTTCACACCAAAAGCTCTACAACAGACTCTACAACATGGTAATATAGTCTTATTTAGATGGTAATAAATGATTATCCAAAAGGCTGTTTATATTATCAATAAGTAATAAGGGATGATATAATGAAGGTGAGCGCCATCTATGAATTTACAGCGTAACTAAACCCCTTCATCACAGGGTACAGGGGGGAGTTTCTCGTCTGGTGGGTCTGGGGGTTCCTCACCAACCTGACAGCCACTCGACACAAGGACAAGCTGGAGGACGGAACAGGTGTAAGACGACCTGACAGCCCTGAAAATATCCGCCTGAGGCATTGATAAGACATTTATTAATAATATTATATCTGATATGTGACGTAAATATTACTGAGTAGTTGTTGGGGTATTATTTGGGTGGGAAAAAGTGCATTTATTGGTTGATTTAGTTGATTGTGGTGGTGGCAGACTGTATCGGTATAGTTTCACTTGTTACCACTATACGACATCAAAGTTGAAACAATGTTATTCTTGTGGTTTTTGATGTTATGAACGAATTTAGGGAAATTAGTGCACACAACTCTGTTAGAAAGTAAAATATATGTTTTTCTGGTGTGTTTAGACTGGTTATGACCTTCATTTTCGTCGGAAATTGGACGTTTTTTTCTGTTTTTATTTGGTGGGTCATTTTCCGACACAAATTATGGGTCTTACTGCGTTTACACACCGTTCATTCCTACCACTAATCTATTATCATATTCTAATAAGACGTCTAATTATAAGATAATTTTCATCTATTACATTACCGCCGGAAATGTATAATAACGGAAATAACACATCCAAAATTTTCTTTATTTTTGTCCATTAATCTTCCGCCATTATCGTCTGCCTCTCCCCCAGCACAAGTGTCTCCTGCATCTCCTTGATAAATCATCACACGTTCCCATACACGTCACGCGGCCGATAAAAAGCGTGTTTGTTTTTTAAACCAATTAAAATGATTTGGGGTTTAATTTGAGGTATATTTGGCCCTATCAAATTCGAGCTTTACTTTGGGTCTCGTATTTCAAAATTCAAGTTGTTCCAACCATGGCAGTCTGCGTTGGATGTCACTTCAATTATATGGAGCTGATTGCAAGTTTTGGGGGGAAAACGTAGAAACTGTAGCATTTTTTCGATCGCATGGTGTTCTCCCAACCTCAGGTAAGTGTACCAAGAGCAAGACGGAATGTAAATATCGCAAAGACCAACATATGTGACGTTGGGTAAGAATCTCTGAATGCAACGACGAACAAGAACCAGGCAAATTAGGTAAGAAATAGGTGATTCCATCATATGGTGAGGGTCAGTTAGGTTGGGTTTGGTTAGGTTAGGTTTTTGTTTTTCTAGTGTTTTTTGTGTATTTTTTAGTCGCTTAGCCACTTTTTTTGGAAAACGTCAAACGAAAAATAAAATTGCAAAAAAAAAAAAACCCCGGCTAATTTCCGTCAAAAATTAAAGTCATATTCGGTCTCAACACACAAATACACTAAAAAAATATATTTTTTACTTGCTAAAAGTGAACGGTGTGACAATGCAAATTTACCAAATTATGGCAAAGCAAATGCAAAAAAAAAACAATAAAAAACATAAACCTGACCTAACCTAACTGACTGTCGCCATATGATGGAGTCACTTATTTCTTACCTTATTGGCCTGGTTCTTGTTCGTCTTTGGATTCTGGGAGTAGTACAGGTTGGTGACGCTGTTTCTCACTTAACGGGGTATAGAGAGAGACCCAAAATAAAACTCGAATTTGATTGGGCCAAAAATTTCACGAATTAAAC
The DNA here is from genome assembly GCA_958450375.1 of Homarus gammarus. Classification (NCBI taxonomy): domain Eukaryota; kingdom Metazoa; phylum Arthropoda; class Malacostraca; order Decapoda; family Nephropidae; genus Homarus; species Homarus gammarus. Next base: position 2,126 of record CAUDMG010002838.1, read on the forward strand.
CACAAATCATTTTAATTGGCTGTACCCCAAAGAACGCTTTTGATTGGCCGCGTGACGTGTACGGGAACGCATGCGTGTGATGATTTATGAAGGAGACACGAAGTGTGTTATGTGAGGTAGGTGATAATGGCGGATGATTAATCGGAGAAAATTTTGGATACATTGTCCGTTTTTACACATTTGTGACGGTAATGTAATAGAAGAAATTTATCTTATAATTAGTCGTCTTATTGGAAGATGATAATAGATTAGTGGCAGGACTGTTGTGTGCGGAGATGCAATAATAGCCGAATTTAAACCTACATCTTTGGTACAAATGAAAGTTGGTAAGTAGAGGAGGTACTCAGCCAATTCAGTAATCTCTAATATGTTCACATTCGTTTCCATTGGAGTAAATATCAAGAAAATTATGCTTTTTAATATTTGTGCATTTTTTTATACAGAACTGTACGTCGTTTATGAAAAATTCCGAGCTCTACCACCAACGAGTCGTTACGCCATGATTAATGGGTACTGTATTAGCCAAGGGAGACTTATCCTGGTCTGTGTGAAGTGTCAGATAGCTGTGAATCCTTTGTGTCATCTTGGGTTGTAATTGGCCATCCTGTCATCCCGGCGGTCAGTTGCTCAGGGATAGCTGTTCGTGTTTGTTTTTCATCGTTTTACCGCGTATCTTACGGCCCATAAGATGCACGGCCATATAAGACACACGGCCATATAAGACACACGGCCATATAAGACAAACGGCCATATAAGACACACGGCCATATAAGACACACGGCCATATATGACACAGCTATATATGACGCAATGCTAGCTGCCGTTTTTGTTTACAATTTGTGTTGTGCACTACTGTACATTACTGTACTAGAACAAAATAAGCCAAGAATACAGTGTAGGAGCCGTGTTAAGAATGAAAAAAATGAATAGAGTTGAGTATACTGCTCCTCCCCGACTTACGACCACCCGCACTTACGACCCGCCTCGGTTGTACCAAAATTGTCAAATTACGTATTTTCGAGTCCTGCCGTCAGTGATCGCGCTGTGTACCGACAAATTTTTCGTTTGTAATACACCTTAAAATGGCTGGCAAGCTTAAAAGTGAGAGTTTTGTGGTGCTGAGAAGTCAAAGAGACACCCATTTTAGATTTTCTATGTATTATTTAAGCATTTTCGACTTACGACATGGATTTGGGTCCCTAACCCCGTCGTAAGTCGGGGAGGAGCCGTACAATACCGTACATTCAGTAAGTGGGAAACACTAGAGAACCTTAGCTTTTGTCTTTATTCAAGACATCTTCAGGCCACGAGACCCAGTTATCCCTCACCCGATGACGGATAACCCGACATCGTATCGGGAGGTCGGTAATACGAGACCGCCAATCCCCCGCCCGGAAATCTCTCGTCCCCGGAAGTGCTCTGCCCCAACTGTTCCGGGTGATGGGGATATCACTGTAGTACACACACTGGTACATGGAGTAGTACTGATTGTGTGTTTTGTTGTGTAAGGTGTAGGTATAATTACTGTCAGGAAGGTAAAAAAATAAGTTGACATTTTCCATTCCCCTTCATGGCACTGTTGCTGATCTTGTTTCTCTCCTCTAACAGGCCTTTGATAGGGAAATTGAAAAGTTTGGGCAGACTGTCTCGGTTATTGATGGAGCCTCACCCACCTCACTGTTCAGCTATACATTTGGTGAGTATTTTGTGTACAGTACCTCTGCAACTTGGTATTTTACGAAACATTTGTATATATAGTCTTCCATGTTGCTTGAAGACTGGAAGCGTGATCTGTTTCTCCTCCATCCTGTGTGAGTGCGAATCTCCAGGGGTCACCATTTGTGGGGTATGGGATGTTTGGTGTTCACTCAGGATGGGATGGAGAAAGGAAACTCACAATGTGCTCTCTGTATACATGTTGTATTGGATGTACAATGCAGCTTGGTGCTGGGAAGGCAGCATGGTTACAAGCATTGAGTAGAGAGAGCTGGTTGGAGAGGGTGCTCAGAGGAGGACCAGCCTGTGGGTCGCCATGCTCGCCAGCGGGAGCGAGGACCGCCAGGCAGGTGGAGGAGGAGCAAGGGCCGGCAGGCAGCGGCGGAGGAGGAGGAGGTGTTGCTGGCTGGTTGGTGTAGGTAGAAAGAGAGCGATCACCACGAGGTCAGGTCTTAAGTAGCGGGGGGTAGGCGTGGCTTAGTAGTTGACCTCCGTGATGTATGGCGGCGCTGGTTGACCCAGACCACGAGGCATACACTGGGGAATTCGCGGGTCGGTTACGCAGCGACAAACAGCGTTTGTAGGGGAGAAATCCACTACAGTGTGACCTATACCCCATCGGACAAAAATTGTCGAGATTCTACGATAGTTGTCTTGCTTTAAAACTATTTTTGAGTACACCATCAGAAGAAATATGTTCCTACTCGAGCTCTACCCTGGTTAGTGGGAGATGGATCCTTCCTACAGTTTTACAGTGGGAATTTACTTTTTCAGTATAAAGTGTTTAACTACAAGCACTTTCTCTTCAAACGGCTGTGCCCAGGGATTATTCCCTGTAGAAAATAATGTATTATATTCTGTTCAAGTAAAGTTAATTTTTCATGGATTAAGTTTATATTTAGTTTATATGAAACCAATAAAAATTCAATTATTATTCTACTTGTGTTTTATGGAATAATATGAATCGTTTTCAATTTTACTGAATCAAAACGTTGGTTACAATACAACCTGGACTACGTCTATGTGGAAAGTTTGTCCAAAATAATTCTCGTATAATAATCCTTTAAGGTATTAAATGCTTCAACCTCCTCTTGAAATACTGATATATTATCTTTAAATATAATGGCCTTTTCACAACATGGTCTACTAACAAATCTGAAATTAATGTGATATTTCTTTTCTAATCGTTCAAAATACTGTGGTGTATGGCTTATTGGTTCACACTCAAGATAGGATGGAGAAAGGAAACTCACAATGTGCTCTCTGTATACATGTTGCATTGGATGTACAATGCAGCTTGGTGTTGGGAAGGCAGCATGGTTACAAGTGTGATGTAGAGAGAGCTGGTTGATGAGGGTGCTCAGAGGAGGACCAGCTTGTGGGTCGCCATGCTCGCCGGCGGGAGTGAGGGCCGCCAGGCAGGAGGTGGAGGTGTTGCTGGTTGGTGTTGGTAGAGAGAGGTAGGTCACCACGAGGTCAGGCCTTATATAGCGGAGGTAGGCGTGGCTTAATAGTTGACCTGCGTCATGTAAGGCGGCGCTGGTTGAACTAGGCCACGAGGCATACACTGGGGAATTCGCGGGGTCGGCTACTCAGCGACAAACAGCGTGTGTAGGGGAGGATTCCACTACAATACTACTTCTCGTATCAAGATTGAGAAAAACGAATAGTTTGTTCTTGGTAATGTCTGAGAACACCACCAGAAGTGGTCAAATACTAAATGCCAAACAAGATACAGTATTTGGAAAACTAAGCTATACATGAAATAACCTCTTTGGCCTAAGAGTTAATAGGCCACTACAGTGTACTGCGCAGAATCTGGCAGTATAACAATACTAAATATTGACCAGAAGTCTTTCAATTTAAGACTAAAGTTCAGTTGAAATTTGGGTAAAATTATCTTATTGGTTATATAGTGAATTTTAGGACTTTAAGGCTGCAGTTACACCAAGCACATCGAGTCATTTGACTTGACTCATTCCAGTTCACACCGACGGAGTCAACCTGAGTCGTCAGTACCCAGACTGATTTCGAGAATGGACGGATATTCTCTTGATGAATTATCTGTTGTGGATTCGGCGTCACAAGACCTACAGCAGAAGCTATGTCAGTTCGTGACATTCTGAAGGAATATTTTGTATCCCCAGGTGGGGCTATCGAGTGGCAAGATAAAATGATCCACTAATGTGTAGTTACTTTGAGAATAAAATTGTCTCGCCTTTACATTTCAATGCATCCTAAGTCTTGGTATCTGCAGTTTAGACCATTTTGTTCTATAGCATTTTCGTCCGTATATTTAAAGTATTTTGATCGATAAAATTGCCACACATAGTTACCGGTTTAACATGAGCAGGGCTTTTAAAGTTAAGGACAAATTTGCACTAAAAAGAAAAACCAAAATAAAATATGCCAGTTATGATTGCACTAAGTGTGAATTCATTAAAGACCAGCAGATTTGATCAAGTGGTGGGGATTCTCGTACATTATGGAGCCTGTCCGCGCTCGGTAATTGCCAATAGCATAACTGACCGCGCAAAAGGGATAGAGTAATGCACCTATGAGGATCTTGAGATGTAGGCTTGTGGTAAAAGGTTAGATCCGGTATTAAAGGTTCCACCCTGACATAAGTGAAAACAGATCTGACGTTCCAACCAGTTACTGTAAGGGTGGAGGATTCCTTATTTGTTAAAGGGTATATTGTTTTAACAGTAAGTAAAGATGGTGTGGTATCTAAAGCTTTGAACAGTTACCCCACTGAACATATTGAACAAGGAGAGTCCTAGTTTGTTTCTATTGCATGTAGTTACTAGCACTGCTCACAGAGAAGAGTGTCAACTTAAATTTCAAGCAGTGCAAAATATAGCCCTCAGAAGAGCGGCAAAACACCAACCACCATACACACAAACAGTACAAGACATACACACAGAACACGGCATAGACCCACTCAACATCAGAAAACACAACCAAGCAAATGCAATATGGGAAAAAATCGAGCAAGAACAGGATCCCATACTAAACAAACTAATTGAGGAAAACAACAACACATCACACAGATGGTGGCCTAGAAGCAGGAAAAATGATAATGAAGAACCAGAGCCTCTATATACACAATAACAATAAAATAACAATAAAAAATAACAATAGATAAGAACCAAAAGATGGGCACAACTCACCAGACACACAAGGACCTGGAGGGACCCCACAAATAAACAAATGACCTAAATAGTTAAAAAAAAAAAGAAAAAAAAAGATGGGGATTATCCCTCCAGTGACACAAGGACCTGGCGGGACCCCCCCCCCCCCCCCCAAGATAATATGCCCCAAGGACAACTTAGAATAACTTAGCTTGGCTGAGACCGGCCTCCCCTAACCCCATGAACCACTAAGGCAGCACAGTTACGAAGACAAAAAAACCCGTCTCCGCAACCTGATACATTTACTTTACTTTTATCGTTAAGGCAGAACTAAGCTTAAAAGTAGATAAGTCTGAAACACATCTTATTGAATGGTGTAAGTCATGGGTTTTATAATTGTTCTGTGGGTATGTGAGGTCCCCTAGGAGGTACCACTACACCCACTGCTGTTTACATGCATCTTACATTTCCTGTGTACTCGCCTCTGAATTGTTAGGTTAAGGAAGAAACCGGATTCAAAGGACATTTATTTTCAGAGGATTAATACTCACAAAACTAACTACAGGACTAACGATTCAATTGGGAATTAATTATATAATATTATGAATGCCAATAACCGTTCACCACTGGGGTAGAAGACAAATCTGTGAGCTGTACCAACAGAAACCATAATTTTTGTCTTTGATCCCACTCGCATTAACAAGAAAATCTGACGAGAATCTTCAGAGGACAGAATCTATATTGTGATACCGAGTGGATAATAAAACATATCTGATTTGACCTCGGCAGCAGTAGCGCGATGGTGCATTTGGCAGTGCAGCGGTACGACTGTCGGAAAAATAGTACCGTATACCCAGTAGGGTGTGTCAATTTAGGGGGTGAACTGGCTAAATTGAAAATCGAGTAATTTGGTAGCAATTTATTGTAGTCTTTAAGCATGCAAAACAATATTCTGGCATAAATTTTTTTTATAATAAGTCCTACCTACATCAAATGGATTTTTAAATGTACATATTTGTGAATTTATAACATAACCAGCGTTTGCACACATGTTACTGTTTCAAGTTTCAAATTATTATATTTTATTATCCGTAGTCTATTTGAAAGTAACCAATGCCTTCATACTCTCTTTGCTTTGGTTTCTTGTCATCAGTAATCTGCTTGCTATTTGTGCTTTGATGTAACCTTCTCGCCTCTCGTGGCTGTAAACATGGCCCGCTGCTTCTGTGACCATTTTCACACATCTCTCCACACTTTGAGTGTGGGAAGGCCACTTCGGCACCTGCATTGGAGTCTCTTTAAGGTTTCTCAATTCTTGGCTAGTTAGACTTGTTGTCAATGGTGGCTCTAAGACTTCCAAACTCAAGTCAACCAATTCTGACAATTTGGTGGCATTGACGTTTATTGGGGGAACTTTTCTTGAATGAAACGAACAGTCTCCCAACTGGTCGTCATCTATTAGCGTTCCTCTAATCTTTAGAATGACTTCTACCGCCTCGGTTCGGAGATTGGTACATTGACTGCAAAGCATTGCTTGCAAAACTGCTTCTGATCGAGCATACCAAGCGGACCTTCTTGCCACAGGTAACACGATGTCCCTCACTACCTTCCTCTGTGTTCTTACTAGCTGCAATTGAAACAAAAGGTGATTGGGCCCATCCACCCACATAGGATTAAGTTTCACACTAAACCACTGGGGAAGATAAACTCCAATAATAAATTCAACAATAAACCTCAAATTCTTCAGCACTTTGCCCTTCAATTCGTGTTTGGAAATCCAAATCCTGCAGAAACGAAGAGCTGTAGTTAACCAACGGCTGTGACTGACAGGTCCAATCTCCAAGAGAGCCAATGACTGAGGCACTTCTCCTGATCTTATTGCTTGGGCAATACGATAAGCATAGGATTGATCTGTGCTGAGATCTTTGATGACTCCTTCAGACAACGCCGGAAGGGGAGGGCCAACTTCGACCTTTGGAAAGGTTGTATTTATTTCTAGTTGTGTTGCTTCATCCAGCATGATGCCAAGGGGACCTGACCACTTGTTGTTGCTCTTTGTAGGACCATCAAGTTCCTGGATGAGATGACGAAGAGGTAGCTCGCCTGTATGTAAATCACATACAATCCAAACAAGTCTTCTTCCTAGTTTTTTCTCTAAATGCGTCATTACACCCCCCTGCCATCCGGTGTTCACTGCAGTTGAATCTCCACCAACAGCCTGCAGTGAACTGCCAAGTCCTCTCTCCTGAACCCAACATAAAATATGATCAGCAATGACCTCTGCATGTTTCTTCCCTTCTACTTCAGTTTCGGGAGCAAAGTGAAACAAAAACCGACCACCAGGCTCAGAACAGACAGAGTAGTGTTCTTCTTTGATGAGACCTGGAAACTTTCTGTTCACTCCCTCTACTTCTAGCAAAACTTTTGTGTCATCTATTCTTCCATCAAACAAAAGACAGGAGAGCCCTCCCTCGCTTAAATCTTTTTCATGCTGATCAGATATTTCCTTCATTATTTTTTCTTGTGCTCTTCTAATTTTATCATGATCTATCACCAAAGATACATCCTCTCGGCTGATGAGGCCTGCATCTATCCAAGCGGCAGTTGCAATTTCTGCAGCCTCACGAAGTCCAGCATGGTGGCGAATACTAGCTAAAGCAATGTTTGAAATATTTCTTGTGTTGTATTTCATTTTCTTTGGTAAAGGTTCAGATGGCTCTTTGGAACTATCATCTGATGTTGCTTCCTGTTCATCAGAAGAACTATCAAAGAAGTGATAAACATCTTGACACAGCTCTTCCTCTCTTTGGATGGCTTCTTCACTCTTCATTTTCTTCTTTTGTTCCCTCTCTCGGATTTGTTCTCTCTTCTTGGCATTAGCAATCTGCTTCTTTGTTTCTGAATAATCTATTGAACCCATTTGCATACTTCCTTGGCCTTCTGCCTTTGTCCTCTGTGCCTTTATAAATTCAAGCTCTAAAACAGGGATCTTCTTTTCACGAGGACAACCACAATAAATGTGGGAATTATTTTCTCTCTTACCTGAGTGAGAACAGTTGGATTCAGAACATAATTGTATGGAGCACTTGCAGGTCAAAATGTCAAACAGAGTATCAAGTGTGTGCAGAAATTCATTTTTCCTGGCCAAGTTTCCTTTACCAAGTGATGTTTCAACTGCTTTTTGCCATAATTTCGTTAGTTTTAGCTCAATAGTTCGACACTGATTAATCACAGGTGGTTTGAATAGTGCATTAGCTTTTGTCCATTGATGCAGAAGAGGGACTATCATGTCATTTATGAGTTCTTTATCTGTATAGTTCCTTCTGTCCTTTGCATTTTTTTCTCGAAGGAGTAACCCTAATCTTAGCATGTCTCTCACTGTTGGAAGTTCTGATACAGGAAGCTCCTTCCCTTTACCAACTAGCAGGCTCAAGTGGGTTGACAACTGACTTCTTGTCTTCAATTTTGACATCTTCACACTATCTGACAAATAGAAAAATATTTCAATGTTTCATAATTCAATTGTTGTTTCAAAAAATATCAATTTGTTTATCAAAAATGCTGTAACAGAAATAACATAATAATTTCTTAGAACATAATGTTTTATACAATGATATAAGTAACTGCGACAATCAATATGCCCTACTTACAATAATTAAAATGTAGAATTCGTTTGGTAGAGTAGGTGCAAGTGCAATGAGAGCAAACCACCGTCTATGATATCTAGAAGGAGAGTGAGCCGGGCGCCTTATCCTCACGCTTGGTACAAGTCAAAACAAGAATTAAACTGTCCCACACGGAGAGCCTGTTCATGTTCATGTTCTGACATGCATATTGTACACAAGCTATAGAACCATAAAATACTCCATAATCCATATGCTTACATGAGATTAGTTAATATCAAGTGAATAATTCTAATCAAGTCTCATTAATTTGTTGAAATACTGATATTTGAAACTATAAGGTATAATTGATGTAGGTGAGGGTTATTTCAATTCATTTTTGTTTGCTAATCTCAAGTTTAGACATAAAGAGGCACAATATTTTGACTACCAAATTTGATTTTTAACATGTTGACAAAATTGACACACCCTAATACCCAGTTATACATGAAGATACGAGAGGTTGAGAGAGAGCGTGACTATATTCACATTAAAACCTTTTTGGTTCACGTGCACTTGGTACTATACCGTTTGTGTGATTACCAACAGACAAAGTGTTTCAAACATCATAATTTGTTTAATTGATAAGCGAGTGGTAACTTACGGCATACAGTCGTCTCAACAATTTCACGTTAACTGATGAATACACAGATACAAAGTTAATATATACTGTTGTCAGCTCGAATGTGTGTGTGTGTGTGTGTCACTTCAGTAGTGTCAGTACCCCGTGATCGGGACTTGGTTTTCAGTCGGATCTTTAACGAGCCGATCTGTGGCATAGAGGATAATGGTAAAGTAAAGAGAGATACGAGGGACACCTTCTCCTGAGGGGCCCAAGCAAACCAACGGTACTTTCCCCTTTTCTGCCCCAATCAAAATTTTAAAATTTCTAAGTACTGTACATTAACCTCTGTACCAGACTTAAGTGCTTAGTTCAGGGTTATCTGACTTAATGACTCAAAACCCTTGGCAATGATGGAAAAAAAAAACAAGTGGCATCACACTATGCCACTGTAACCAGTGACGACAACAGCCACTACAAAGAGTATCAATCCCTGACCCGATCTCATCAGATTATGTACACGAGACTGCGCCTAGGGTACAGGTACCTATAGGAGTACATTGGCAACCCTGAGCCTGGCCGCACTGTTTGTAAACTTTGTGGCCAACCCGACTCTCACACCCTCTCTCACTACATCCTCACTTGCCCTATGACCTCCTCCTATAGGTCCCCAGCTGTTATCAACACCTCTTCCCTCCCTGACCAGATATCCCTCCTCCTAGTGATAGGCCGGGCACTGGGGACCTGCCACACTTTGCTATAAACAGATGAAATGTACCGGGAACTTTCCCCCCACACACTCGTCATTCTCTCACTTTATGTAACTTGACAAAACCTATGACCCTTCAGGCTTTTATGCCCTTAACGCACAAGTCATAAAGGCAAGCATGAACTTTGCATACTTCCCAGATGGGCGCTGTAAACGCTTCACCTTGCACAGGATGTAAGGGGGTGCCCAATAAACTGAACACACTGTACAGATAAATTGTGATAAATCTTGAAAAATATCAACATACTATAACTGTTAACTGTCTATCAGACAGGAAATTCTCTTTGTGCCAAAAACAATTTCTGTACTGTATTGTTAACTCGAAATATACTGTATGTCTAGCATTATGATACCTATCCCATACATGGCCATAGCAACAATAATATCTGTAAATGCTATTATGACATCTTCACCAAACTAGACATTAATCAAATGTTCATTGTACCCTTTTATTGCAGGCTGTACCACTGTCAGGACCTTGTTGCCCCTATTAAAGATAGGGAAGCCACCCTAACCTCAAAGGTTTCAAACCCTCGCCTGCCAGAAAAAAAATTCCAGGCATGGCAAGACCCTGACTCTTTGTTCAATGCAGGCAACCCTGGGCAGGGTCCCAGGACTGTTAAACAGTTAAAAAGATGCTGGAATCATATAAAGAGAAAGTACAGTCAGTTCTGCTATAACGCGATAGTTGTGTTCTTGTAAAATATCGTGTTATAGAAAATCGCGTAATAGAAATAACAGGGCTTATGGAGAAAAATTGGGTTAGGGGCAGATTACTACTCGAAATAGATAAAAAAATTAATAGTTAGCCTTACACAAAGGATAGCACTGTCTAAATAAATGTTACATTCATATCTAATAATGAAATCATACAGTAAATGTAACACTTTACCTTGAAAAAATATGAATATAACTTGATGGGGGAGAAGGGTGATTTTGAGGTTGATAACATCGAGCTTCTCTTCAAGTGTTATAGCCTTTCTTTTACGATCATCACCGGGAATGCGATCACCAGAACCCTTCTTGGAGACATTCTTCTTTACCATATTCACAATTAATACCACAAAATTGGAGAAATAGTAAGCAAAAATCGCGTTACAGCAAACAAGCGTTCGCGTTATACAAATATCGTTCCTCTATTCATAAATCAAGTTCGAGCCAATTCGCGTTATCAAAACACTAGTTACAGCAGAACTCACTGTATGTATGAAATAAACATTTTGTAGGATATGGGATTGGAATTTGTCAGGTAGGATGAGCAGGGATATCAATCCTTCATTTTAGTTCTAATTCAAATAGCTAACATCACCTTATAATTTTGTTACAATTATCATTTCGGTCATCCACCTATTTGGGAGTTGAAAAAATATTATTTCAACCTAACCTAACCGAACCGAACCTTAAACTTAATATCCTAAAATTCGCTGGATGACCAAAACGACAATAATACCATTTTTTGAAATATTGAATTACTTTAGAGTGATGGCTGTTCCCCTCTCTTACAATTCATAGTCCCAGTATTGCACAGGAAGCAGTAATAATAATAATGAATTAACATGATTTGTATGCGTGTATGCCTCTCAATCAAATAATTGTTATTGTTAGCCCTTTGCTATGGTTAATAGGGTGTGGCATAGGAGGGAAGATCAGCTAAAACGAATGGCCCATCACTTTTTTGGTAGATTTTAGTGTATATAAACAGAAAATAATTTCAGTTTCAAAATTTTGCAACCTTTTGCTAGGTAAATTTTAGCGTGAAATTTATCGAAAATCTAACGTACAGCTGCATTAGTGCATTACAATTAAATAGTGAACATTGCTTTCTGACTTCATTCTTTAACAACCCAACTAACAATATTTTTTTCTGTTTCATATTCTGATGCATTTATAAGTTGATAATATTTGCGATGGCTGCTTGTGTCAGGACGAGGAACCAAAAATCCAGCCATCTCAGTCACTATCTTGGGTCTGGGAGAGAGCTCCTGAAGTCGGAGTTGCCTACATTGAGAGATGCTTTGAGATACGGTGTTTTAATCAGGCAAATCAGTGAAAAGAACCAAAGAACTTACACAAACAAAGACATTGCCAGTGATATGACCAAAGCTGTCTTGGCACAGTACACTCTGGCTAACGCTCAGTTCAAGCCTCCAGTCATAACAAGTCAGAAGAAGATTAGTGAGAGACTGCTAGCCAGTTGGGAAAAGGCAAGAGATATCTCTCTTGGGAGAGGAAAACTTGCAGTTAAGGACAGCTTTGCCAAGCAACTGGACCAGTTATTTGACATAATTACTTGCAAGTGCCCAATTGTTCTCTGTCCTGAGTTTGGATGCGATCGTGACTGTAAATCCGAGGCCCACATCTCCTGTATTTGCAAGCGTGAACTGAAGATTCCTGTGATCGAACTGGCATTTGTCAAAGCACAGAGAGAGAAGACTGGCAGTATGGGGGCTCTCATGATTTCTAGCCAAGATATTCCGGAGTCCAAGAGACAGGAGGCTGCCACAGACAGAAGAGGAGAAGAGTTGCCGAGGAAAAGAGACTTGAGAAGGCCCAGGGTGAGGTAAAAAAGGCCGATGATTGGAGTCAAGCTGATTCAGAGTTTAATGACTTCCCCATGGCTGATCCGAGTGCTGACCAGGAGAATGGTGACTTTGTCCCTAACCCAGAAAATAATGATCCCAAACCTTCCAGGCATAACATTCGAAATAGGAAAGATATCCCGAGCATAGCTCTGGCCAGCATGCGACACCACACTGGTCTCAGAGAAACTGCAGAGATAGCAACAGCTGCCTGGATTGACGGTGGTTTGATAACACCTGATGATGTTCACCTGGTGATAGATCATAACAAAGTAAGGAGAGCTCAGGAGAAACGTGTCAGTAACCTAGAAGAGGAGTTTGATAAGGGGATAAGAGAAAATGGAATCAATTGTTTGTTCTTTGATGGGAGAAGGGATGACACTAAAGTGTTCATGAAAGTTGGAGATTCTGAAAAGTTGTTCCCTGCCATGGTGGAGGAGGAACACTACTCCTGCTACAGTGAGCCAGGAGGGAAGTATTTGTGGCATTTCACTCAAGAGAAAGATGACATCAGGAAACCATCTGAGATAGTGGCAGATAATATTGTGAACTGGCTCAGAGAGAGGAACGTAGACCAGACCCTGCAGGCCATTGGAGGGGACAGCACCAACACGAACACAGGGTGGCAAGGGGGGGGTCATACAGTGGATAGAGCAGAAGATTGGGAGGAATCTGGTCTGGATTGTTTGTGACCTCCACACCAACGAGTTGCCACTCAGACATCTGATGCAGGAGCTGGATGGCAAAACTCTCAAACAACAGATGGTCTGGTCCTCTTGGCAAGATGCTGGACTCTGCCACTGAGTTAGAAATAAATCAGAACTTTGAAAAAATCACAGTTGGACCTCCACTCGTTGAGCTTGCACATACTGTCATTGACGACCTGAGTACTTACCAGTACTATGGTTACATGATTTGCAGTGCCATCAAAACTGGGGTCATGCCTGATAGACTTGCTTACCTGCAGATAGGTCCAGTCTCACATTCTAGGTGGCTCACAACGGCTCTCAGGTTCTGCAGAATTTGGGTCGCTCATCATAAACTGAAAGGGAACCAGCTTCACAACCTGAGACTTATTGTCCAATTCATCGTGAGTGTCTACTTGCCAAATTGGTTCAACACCAAGGTCAAGTCATCGTTCTCCGAAGGTCCGAGGCATGTTCTCTTCCAGCTTGAGCTCTTGAGGAGTCAGCCAAGGAAGGTTGTTCAGATTGTGGAGCAGACTGTGAGGAGATCTTCCTGGTATGCTCATCCCGAGGCAGTTCTGCAGACAATGCTCTGCAGTAAGGATGAGGAGTAGAGAATAGTGGCAGTCAAAAAGATCTTTGATATGAGACTTATGAGAGGATCTGGGCATGACGAATCAGTTGGTGACAATTCTTTCAGGGTCAGGAAGACTCCTGAAGTCAATCTAGGTGCCAAGACCCCCACTGATCTCATAGATCTGGATAACATCCAGGCTGGCAGTGAGCCCCCTCTTACCTGCAGCCTCACCAATGTTCAAGTCAGAGCTTTCCTGGACAACCCCATGCATGTCCCTGCCTGGCCCTCGCACACCCAGAGTATAGAGCGTTGTGTACAGCAAGTGAGCGAGGCCAGCAGTCACGTGTACAGCCAGGAGAGGAGGGAAGGCTACATCCGAGCTCAGGTGGTCAGCAGGGAGGTGATGAGTAGAAACAGAAGCAAGAAAGACATGTTCTCTATGGTGTGCAGCAACACCGGGTCGTAGTAGTAAAACCGGTTTTTGTATTTGATGATTTTGTTTTCTAAAGGAATATTAAATTTAATAAATGTGTCAAGATCATTCGTTTCACTATTCTGGATCATTTTCATCCTAATAAATTAACCTGATACATTTACTTTACTTTAAATAAGCTATTTAGTGGTGTTGGTAAAAGGGTGGGAATACTGAATTTTCACAAGATTTCAAGTTAAAATTTACCTAGCAAAAAATGAAAACTTTTCAAATCTGAAGATATCACATGATTCTGCACATAGAACTACATCATTAATACCATGGGCCGATTTTTCAAACTCAAAAAAAAAAATTCGCCTCCGTATGACACACCCTAATGGTTAATATGGATTAGACAACAGAAAACTACTTTCTCTCTGAACATACCAAAATATATATATATATATATATATATATATATATATATATATATATATATATATATATATATATATACATACACATTATTATCCCGCTTTACACTGTTTCACTTTCCGCAAATTCTCATATACGCGGTGCCTCGCCAGAACCGAACTTTCACTTTCCGCGGTGCATCTACTCAAATACGCGGGAAGCGGCGCGGGCAGGATGCGCACAAGGTCGCCCAGTTATCAAAACATTACCAAGTTCTTCACCCACCACACCCGGCCCAAGTCAGTGATAGTGATAATTATAGTGAGGATATGGACTTATATGGACTTTGGGGGGTTTGACAATTGATACAAGTGATACAGGTGAGGGCCAATAATCTGCCCTCTGCCTCGGAACCAACCGCCCATCACCGTGTGCCCAGCCATCTTTTCTACTAATGTAAGTGTTAAAAAACCTAATATTATTGATATTTCTCTTAATTATTAATTGTGTGTGCATGCCATCATAAAGTTAAGATAATATTTTTACTACAACATAGTTGTGTGTCGTCAAAAAGTGGAGTTTGGGGATCGGCCCAGACTCCATTTCAATTAATCCCATATGTTATCTTATTCACTTTACGCGTTTCTCACTTTCCGCGGTACCCTCCGGGTTACATTAACCGCGTAATACGAGAACCAACTGTATATATATATAATACAGAAAATCTCTGACAGCCGTAATTAAAATTTCCTCAGAAAATTATTTCAAAAGCTCTAATTAACTTGAAAATTCCAAAGCCGGAATATTCCGGAGACTTTCAGCTTTGGGAAAAATTTCCAAGAAAATATCAATTCCAGCTATCAGAGATTTCTGGTCAAGGGTACAATGGTCCCTCGGTTAACGAGCACAATTCGTTCTAGGAGGTTGCTCGTTAACCGAAAACATTGTTTCAATGGGTTTTTAGGTAATTGGTTCCAGCTCACCGAAAATTGCCTCGTCAACAAAAAAGGCAGAAAAGTACACTTACTTTGAGGTATGTAGAAGGCTCCTGGATGATGATGATGATGGGAATTAGAATGGGGGTGGAGGAGAAGGGAGAAGAGAAGGCATTGGGATGGAAGAGAAGTCACCCCATGACGTCATTTCACCCATAAAATTTTAGTTCACTTGGTGTAATTCAAGATTATTTTCTTTAAATCAACACTGCACTGCATTATATATTGTCAATATGTAAAATAAATTTCATAATGACCAATAATTTGACTGGAAACAGAAAAAAAACATTTATGTTGAAGAGTTTCAAGCAAGATGTTACCTCCACTGAAAAGACACAGAGACTGACTCCTGTATGGTGTGTTGACAGGCTGTTTAGCGCGCAAAAAACTAGTTTCCCTGTACTTAAATTATGCTAAATAATTGTTAAAATTACTAAAAAATTTAATACAAGACTTTTAAAATTATTGAATAGTACAAACTTCTTGATATTTACTGAAATAGTAAGGAATTTAAGCCCTAGAACTGATTACTGTATTGGCGGACTAATATGACAGCTAGTGTGCAAGCGAAAACATGTTGAGAGGCGCTCGTGTTGAGGGGCGCTCGTGAGGACTTCGTTAATCGAGGGAATGCTTGTTAACCGCAATTAAGAATCTTATGGAAGGTAATTCGTTAACCGAAATCTCGTTAACCGAGGGATCACTGTATATAAGAACAGCAAACATCTAAATACTGTATGTTAATTTAACCAAGTCTTCAGCTTAACATGATCAAAAACAAATTTTAACCCAGAGTTTGGCATTTCAGCATTGGCTACTTTAAGAAAATGACTGCCCAAGGATGAATTGATATATAACCAAGAAGAGTCACCCAACTAAGGCACAAGATGCTAACTGAACAATATATTAAACATGATATTATATACAGTTAAGAGGTGTTAAAGTTCATCTGCCCCATAACACCAGCTACTATATATGAACCCTAACCATTATTTACCAGACAATGGTATCATATATCTGTAAGTGATGAAAGAATATATTTAAAACATGAATCAAAACTACCAACCATTTTAGTCAAGAAAAATTTCAAAATATCTCGTCAGAGTTGAGCAAAACTTACCAAATATTTACATACAATTTCAACAGAGATTGAAGAGTTTCCGTGAGATAATGACAACACCTTGACTATAACAAATGGTCTACCACCACTGTACTACTTTACCAAGATCATTTACTACCTGCGTTAATGTACGTACTTGTAATAAAACTTACGTCGCGTGTAAATAAAGACAGACGTACACAGTTGACACAAGTATTGATGCACAAATTATAGTAAATGAGAGTTCATCTCTGTTCAACACAACTTATCCAGTAAAGGTGAAATTTTAAGCCCATAGACGATAAGTTTAACCTTTGTTCACTACTGTACTGTAAATAACATTATTAAAAAGGCTGATGAAACAAAATGGAGTATTATTATGAGTGATATTTAACCAACACCAAATGTCTACACAAAGGCCATGGTAGAAGTAATTTACATCTTAAGAGCAGATAACTTGTGTTTAATATCTATAAAAGTGGCATTTGTCACTTGTCTTTATTTCTGCTACAGTCATAGAGTTTGTTCAAGTGGTTTTATATTGATGTATATCACTGTATTCAAGTTTGTGTGTCATATTTACCTTCTGTTAAAGTCATTCAAACATTTATTGAATTCTGTTCTTTTTCATGCACAAGTTAATGACATTTGAGACAATATGTCTTATCGCCTTCTATCATCCAGTTGTTTCACTTCACTCTTACCGCATCTTCAAATGGTTTGTTTATGGAAACATCCAGTGGTTGGACAAGACTTGTTAATCCACCAGGAATCACAGCTGTATCAGGGTTTTCCTTCCTAATCCCAGCAGTAACACTGTCAACAAGTTGTGACCGAAACATATCCCACACAAGAAGACTTTTTTCTTTGCGCAGTCCCCCTGGTCTAAAGTTCCAGACTTTTTTAAGCCACATTTGTATGCCGCCTTCATCCATCCATCCTTTCTCGTGCACATGGATAATTAAAAAAATGCTGTCTGACTTGCAACACTGTTGGTAGGGTCAGGTGGTTCTAACGGCACCTGCCAGGACCCGGTAATCAAATTTATAACAGTGTCTAACCTCAATTACTGTAGTTTATCTGATGTAGGCAATATGAAGTAAAAAATACCAGTTAAAGTGAGAAATTGGAAGAGAATAAACAAGAAAGATGTCGTTGGGCTATTTTTGGTAGGGCTGAGGGAGAGAGTACCAGCCGTTTGGTCTTTTTTGGCGGGAGAGTCACGCAAATAACCGTAGTACTGGTATTTGTTTGGTGTCTTCTGTATTTTTAAAAATGAATACTTGTTAATTAAAAGTACCGTAACATTGTACAGTATTATATACAAACTTGTCATTTTTCTGGAAAATAAGAAGCAAGAAAATAAAAATATACAGTTGGTCCACATATTACGCGGTTAATGTAACCCGGAGGGTACCGCGGAAAGTGAGAAACGCGTAAAGTGAATAACATAACATATGGGATTAATTGAAATGGAGTCCGGGCCGATCCCCAAACTCCACTTTTTGACGACACACAACTATGTTGTAGTAAAAATATTATCTTAACTTTATGATGGCATGCACACACAATTAATAATTAAGAGAAATATCAATAATATTAGGTTTTTTAACACTTACATTAGTAGAAAAGATGGCTGGGCACACGGTGATGGGCGGTTGGTTCCGAGGCAGAGGGCAGATTATTGGCCCTCACCTGTATCACTTGTATCAATTGTATCACTATCCACCACAGAGGCTTGCAGGGCCTCTTTGTCAAACCCCCCAAAGTTCATATAAGTCCATATCCTCACTATAATTATCACTATCACTGACTTGGGCCGGCTGTAGTGGGTGGCGGGTGAAGAACTGGTAATGTTTTGATGACTGGGCGACCTTGTGCGCACCATTTTCGCGCCTCTTTCACATGGCGGATGGCGGGAGGTTTGGATCCAAAAATGGCGCGGCTTGCCAGCCGCTCTCCGCGTAATGGGGTTCACGACCGCGGAATGTGAGAATGTTAGGTTCTGGCAAGGCACCGCGTTAACGGTGAAACGCGGATTGCGGGACCGCGTAATATGAGGACCAACTGTACCAGTAAACACAATTTCAACGTACGCTAAAATTAAAAGCTGCTTAAGAAGGGCCGATGCAAACACAAAGCCTCCGTGACCAGGGCTCTGCCGTGTCAGCTAGACGGTACACGTGTTTTTCAAATCGTTTTCAGTTAAAAAAATGTTACATCACAAGTGAATTAGGAGAGAATATTATTGTAATACAACAGTTTTTAACTGAAAACCATTCGAAAAGCGATTACGGTAACATCTTTTCAACGAAAGAAAGCGAAAGTCATTGTTTTTGTCACGATTTTATCCCACTTTCCACTATAATACGTATGTCATTTCAGCAAAAATATTACATTTCCATATTCTCAGAAATAAATAGGACTTTTGCTGAAACGTGATGTATTTCAATGTAAATTAGGATAAACTACATGACGAAAACAGAAGACTTTACCAAACCTTCCAATGTTCAAGATATGTTACTCGTATTTTTAATAGTTTTCGGTTAAAATACTGTTATATTAGTGATATTCTATTCATACTGTGGTTGATATAATACATTCACGGAAATGTAATATTTTTTGCTGAAATGACGTACGTATTACAGTGGAAAGTGGGATAAAATTGTGATGAAAACAATGACTTTTGCTTTCTTTCGTTCAAAATATGTTACCGTAATCGCTTTTCGAATAGTTTAGTTAGAAAACTGTTGTATTACAATAATATTCCCTCTTAATTGACTTGAATAAATACTTGAATGGAAATATACAATATTTTTGTTGAAACTACCCGCGTTTCAGTGTAAAGTGTCGTAATAATAAATGGTAAATAAGTTTATAGGACGTAGTATTTTTCTGAAGGTTTTGTTGTTCCTTTACCCTCAAAAACTTGGGTCGACCTATAAACGAGGAATATCATAAATTAACGATTTCTTGGTCATAAAATCGGGGTCGACCTATATACGAAGGGGGGTTATAGACGAGTATATACGGTAATTTACATCTTAAGAGCAGATAACTTGTGTTTAATATCTATAAAAGTGGCATTTGTCACTTGTCTTTATTTCTCCTACATTTGTAGAGTTTGTTCAAGTGGTATATCACTGTATTCAAGTTTGTGTGTCACATTTACCTTCTGTTAAAGTCATTCAAACATTTATTGAATTCTGTTTTTTTCATGCACAAGT
Source organism: Homarus gammarus (assembly GCA_958450375.1). Taxonomy (NCBI): domain Eukaryota; kingdom Metazoa; phylum Arthropoda; class Malacostraca; order Decapoda; family Nephropidae; genus Homarus; species Homarus gammarus. The sequence goes on from CAUDMG010002838.1 coordinate 21,958, forward strand.
TTATGACGTTTCAGATAACCGCTGTGGGAGAAACATTTCCCACATTCGTCACACTCAAACTCCTTTATACCATTGTGTAGTACAAGAATGTGTCTCTTGAGATGACCCTTCAGGGAGAAACATTTCCCACATTCCTCACATTTAAACTTCTTTATACCACTGTGTCGAAGAATGTGTGTCTTGAGATTACTCTTCCGGGTGAAAAATTTCCCACATTCCTTACATTCAAACTCCTTCACACCATTGTGTCCAAGAATGTGTGTCTTGAGAGTACCTTTCTGGGAGAAACATTTCCCACATTCCTCACATTGAAACTCCTTCACACCATTGTGTCCAAGAATGTGTGTCTCGAGATGACCCTTCTGGGAGAAACATTTCCCACATTCCTCACATTTGAACTCCTTAACACCACTGTGTCCAAGAATGTGTGTCTTGAGATGACCCTTCTGGGAGAAACATTTCCCACATTCCTCACATTCAAACTCCTTGATAACACTGTGTCCAAGAATGTGTTTCTTAAGAGTACCCTTTAGTGCAAAATGTTTCCCACATTCCTCACATTCAAACTTTCTTATACCACTGTGTCCAAGAATGTGTGTCTTGAGAGTACCCTTTAGTGCAAAATGTTTCCCACATTCCTCACATTCAAACTTCTTTATATCACTGTGTACAAGAATGTGTTTCTTGAGAATACTCATATGGGAGAAACATTTCCCACATTCCTCACATTCAAACTCCTTCATATCATTGTGTCCAAGAATGTGTGTCTTGAGAGTGCTCATCCGTGAGAAACATTTCCCACATTCCTCACATTCAAACTCCTTCACACCATTGTGTACAAGAATGTGTGCCTTGAGATGACCCTTCCGGGAAAAACATTTCCCACATTCCTCACATTCAAACTCCTTCACACCACTGTGTCCAAGAATGTGTGTCTTGAGCGTACTCTTCTGGGGGAAACATTTCCCACATTCCTCACATTCAAACTCCTTCACACCGTTGTGTACAAGTAAATGTCTCTGAAGAGCAGACTTGAAGCCAAACTGTTTGCCACATTCCTCACAGGAGAACTTTTTATCTCTGCTTGACATTGTGAACTTCTACTTAGTTACACTTGGTCTTGAGATGTGACATCACAGTATCTGAAACACAACATTTTGCCTTAGATGATATTCTTATAAAAGTACAATTTATAAATGAAAACTACAAGTGACTAAATCAATTTGTGTAAAATAAGAGTAAAAATAAAATAAAATATTAAATAAAAAGGTTATATTAATGTACACCGGGAAGATGCCGGAAAACCAGCTTTTTGAAGTGAAACAGATTGTATGACTATGGAAACACAGAAGAAGGCAGAGCATTCAACAGTGTGAGGAAAAAAGGATGTACTATAACGGGTTATTATAGTGTGATCCACATCCACACAGACACAGTTTGGCTGTGTGAGTAAAGAAGGATGTACTATAATGGGTTATTATAGTGTGACCCCCACAGACACAGTTTGGCTGTGTGAGTACAGAAGGATGTACTATAACGGGTTATTATAGTGTGACCTCTGTGCCTCCAACTCGCCCATCAAATACCAACTCGGACCATCTCGGATAACCAACCTTTAACTCAAACATTCTAACGTATGTTTATGTCAATGACATAACATAAAACATTTATTACCTTTACCACGAGGGAGGGAGGAAGGCCCACAAATTAACATTTACTAACAAAATTAACAACAATAAACAAGACGGCCACCTTGGTTGATGTTGACCAGCTTCACCTTGTCCGATTCTCTCTCTTATCTTTCAGTAACTCTAAGTTACTGTATTAATACAGTACTATAATAATAGTATTTTATTAATAAATATTACATAATATAAATAAATTATACTTTAAATATAATGTTTTATTATTTATTAAATTCCCGCTAATAGATATATATTAATATTAAACTAAACTTAAGTCAGTGGCTGGAGAACAGAATAGCTTGACAACATTTACAATTTTACTAAAATAAATTTAAACAATAACATTTTGTGTTGAACTATTTTAAGTTTATTTATTAATATTTTATTAATATATAACAC
>CAUDMG010002839.1:0-108542 GCA_958450375.1 Homarus gammarus
AGATGACGACCAGTCGGGAGACTGTTCGTTTCATTCAAGAAAAGTTCCCCCAATAAACGTCAATGCCACCAATTGTCAGAATTGGTTGACTTGAGTATGGAAGTCTTAGAGCCACCATTGACCAGAAGTCTAACTAGCCAGAATTGAGAAACCTTAAGAGACTCCAATGCAGGTGCCGAAGTGGCCTTCCCACACTCAAGTGTGGAGAGTGTGTGAAAATGGTCACAGAAGCAGCGGCCATGTTTACAGCCACGAGAGGCGAGAAGGTTACATCAAGCACAAATAGCAAGCAGACTACTGATACAAGAAACCAAGCAAAGAGAGTATGAAGGGCATTGGTTACTTTCAAATAGACTACGGATAATAACTATATAATATTTGAACTTGAAACAGTAACATGTGTGGCAAACGCTGGTTATGTTATAAATTCACATTATGTACATTTAAAAATCCATTTGATGTAGGTAGGACTTATTATAAAAAAAAATTTATGCCAGAATATTGTTTTTGCATGCTTAAAGACTACAATAAATTGCTACCAATTACTCGATTTTCAATTTAGCCAGTTCACCCCCTAACATTGACACACCCTACTCCGTAGCGCGAGCGCAAGAGGTGATCACCTGGTGCGCCTGGAGAGTAGCTGCTGCCTTTCCACTGGACTCGGGATAGGGAGTCCGCAATCAGGTTCTCCCTCCCCTTTATGTGCCGGACTTGTAGATTATAGGGCTGGGTGAGGAGAGCCCAGCGGAGGATTTGCTGGTTGGAGGTCTTGTTGGTTTGGTGAACGTGAGTGGGTTAGGTCGGTGAAGACTAGGGTTGCTTGTGGCAAGACTGGAGGTAACATTCAAACTTCTTTATTGCCAACACCAGAGCCAGGGCCTCCTTCTCTATGGTCGAGTATTGGTCTGATGTTTTTTTCAACTTGGCGGAGTAGTATGCCACAGGGTAAAGGACATCAGTGGTTGGGTCGGGTTGTAGGAGCACAGCCCCCACTCCGACACAGCTAGCGTCGATTTGCAGATGGAAGGGCAAGGTGTAGTCAGGGGGGGTGGTACTACAGGCTTGGAGGCAAGGAAGGCTTTGAGGCGGTGGAAAGACTGGTCGCACACCTCTGGTTCCAGATGTAAGGGACCGCAGAACTGGTAAGGTCTGTGTGGGGTCCCTGCCACACTGGAGAAGTTACTGCGAAACCGACGGTAGTAGCTGCACATCCCCAGGAAGCGCATGAGTTCCTTCCTCGTCCTTGGAGTGGGGAAGGACAAGATGGCTTTAACGTTTGTGTCCTTGGGTCTCACCATACCATGCCCAACGATATGTCCCAGGTAAGTCACTGAGGCCCGGCCAAAAGCAGATTTAGCCAGGTTTATGGTGAATCCAGTCTCTTGCAGTCGTGCCAACAGTATCTCCAAACGCACCAGATGTTCGTCCCAGCCGTCCGACACCACCACCAGGTCATCCAGGTAGGCGAACGTCCCACCTAGGTCCTGAATCAGGTAATTGATGGCCCTCTGGAACGTGGCCGGAGCACTAGAAAAGCCAAACGCCATAACCAAATATTGAAAAAGACCAAATGGAGTTATAAATGCTGAGATTATTTTTGCCATATCCGTGAGTCCCACTTGATAATATCCTTTCAACAGGTCCACGGTACTGATGAATTTTGCACAGCCTATGCTGTCTATTATATCTTCAATCAAGGTAAGTGCTATCGGTTTTGGAATGAGAAGGCAAGGTGAAGCCCAGGGGGAGGTACTAGGCTCAGCTAAGTTATGTTTTAACAAAAAGTCTACCTCCTTTTTCATAATCTCTTTTTTGTGGATTTAGTCGATAGGCTGATTGCCTAATGGGTTGTACATCATCTGAGATTAGCTTAATATCATGTTTAAGTATATTGCAAAACCCTGGGAGGTCTGACGTGACTTTAGGAAATGTTGATAATAACTTAGTGAGATCTTTTGCTTGAGATGGATTCAGAACAGAAAAATACTCATCCAAGTTGTTGAGTATGTGACTGTTAGCAGGGTTTTCTTTAGGTAGAGGGAAGTCTAAATTCTCCAATAGGTCCATGTCATCTGTCTCTGGCTCCGGCCCTGACAAAACCGCATGCAATAGAGGTAGGCTTATAGCCTCTGGGATGTCTTCCTCTGACTGCCTGGAATGGTAAAGTTTCATGTGATTAATGCGAACAAGTTGTGAATCTTTTCGGCGATCAGGAGTATGGACTATAATATAGTCCATACTCAACCTTTTTTTACCCATGGACCCCTTTCCCTTCTATTTTTCTTGGTGGACCCCTTCATAGCTATTGGACATAACAATTTTCTATTTTTCACTAACATAAATTTTAATTAGTCTCAAGAGATAGACCAGTGGTTCTCAACCGGGGTCCACATGGACCCTGGGGGTCCATGTGGACCCCGGTTGAGAACCACTGGACTATATAGTTGAGGGGGAGATAGTTTATTAGCAACTATATAGGGACCGGTAAACTTGATTTTAAGGGGAGAGCCTGGAATGGGTAGAAAGAATAACACTTTGTCACCTGGAGAAAAAGTTCTTTCAACTAATTTACGTTGGGACTTCACCATTTTCTCTTGGACTTTTTTAAGTTTGACTGAGCAATGGTTCGGACTTCAGTTAATTTGTCCCGTAAAGTGTCAATGTATTGGGAAACTGTTGCGGGCTTAATAGATAGAGTGTCAAACCACTGCTCCTTTACTAATTTAAAGGGTCCCCTAATTTGTCTCCCATATAGTAACTCGAACGGAGAGAAACCCAATGACTCCTGGGGACATTCCCTGATGGCAAAGAGTAACAAGTCGATGCTTTCACCCCATTCCTTTTGGTGTTCTATACAGTATTTTTTGAGCATTGATTTGAAAGTTTGATGGAACCGTTCCAAGCAACCTTGGGAGTGTGGGTGGTAAGCCAAAGATGTACAATGGTCCACACTGAGGTCTTTCATCACCTGTTTGAACAAAGATGAGTCAGATTGTTGGGCTTTAATGAGCTCATCCTTACTAATGGTCTTATTGTACAGATCTTCTGTGGGTAGGAAGATATTGGAGGTGGTTTTAGATGAAGAGGGCCCATTTCGCACACTCTGTGACCGGGTGACAGCACAAGATGGGAAAAGGTGAGGAATAGTTTCTTCAAGGTCAGTGGTGGAGTTGACAGGTAAGGGAGAGTCGACTGTCTTTTTGTTGGGAACCACTAGATCTCCTGCCAAGTCATTACCCAATAATAAATGAATGCCGCACACAGGCATTGGGTCTTTCCTAATGGCTATTTGCACTTCCCCAGTAATCAAGGTACATTGGAGGTGCACTTTAGCTAAGGGATAGGAAGAATGGGATGAGAGATCTGAAATTAGAACACTCATTAGTAAATGTGGTAGATATATCAGGAATGACGTTAAACAGGAGGATATATTGTGCTGCGCCCGTATAATGCAGTATACGAATAGGGAAAGAACGAGACCCCTCTATGATTGAAATTTTTCCCTCATAGGTGAATGAAGAGAAGAGATCCTGATGGGGCCTTTCCACATTGGTGGTTGCTATTGGTTTGGATTTGGGATCCAGGGAACTACTTTTAGCAGTTCGACACTTTGGGTGTTTACAAGACTGGATCGTATGGCCTGGTTTTTTACAGTAAGAACAATAAAACTTGGTTGCATCAGGGGGATTAGGTGTGGGACCTTTCGACCTACCACTCACGTCCCCAAGGTTATCATCAGAGGAGGACCTAACATGCCGGAAAGTACCACGTTCCCTACGGCACAGTGACTCCACCAGCAAGGCGTACGCATCAGCCAGCTCAGCCACACGCCCTAAATTAACCTCTCCACACTCCTCCACATGCTTCATGATGTGAAATGGTATCTTGCTCTTCCACTCCTCCAGGACTACCAAGTTTAACAAATCCTGAGGTGGCCATTAAAAAAAGCCTAGATAAATTAATTATGGTCAAAAGATAAGATAAGTGGATTACCCTAGAAAATATCACGGCAGTGGTTAACCAGAAAGTCCCGGAAACTAACCAAGTTATACCTAGGGAAATTACACTTATGAATATTGTTCTTCTGATAAGATCCTTAGATAAGGATAAGAGACTTGAAAGAGGAAGGGCGTATTACGGCATTAATATACAGATCCGGATTAACAACCCTTAGATACTTGAGACAGGAAGGGCGTATTACGGCATTAATATAAAGATCCGGATTAACAACCCTTAGATACTTGAAACAGGAAGGGCGTATTACGGCATTAATATAAAGATCCGGATTAACAACCCTTGAGTTACTTGATTATTGACCCCGAATGAGATAATGAGAAGAACAATAATTGAGGCTTTATAATTATGGGGTCCTGGTAGAGAGGGGCATCCAAGATATCACTTCACCCTAAACTAGTGACTATGGAACAGCCTACTCTGGAGCGAGGGTACGGCATTAAACAGATCCGGATTCTTCCCTACACTCGATAAGACTTGCTACTCAACTGCCACGCGTAATAACAGGTAAGCCTTATGACACTTGGAACCTAATATCCTACGTATGTCACTCTTACTGTACGGTAATACCAATATATGCACACACATATGAAGAAAACTTTAAACCACCGTAAAGCAATTGTGAACAGAAGTGACTGGGAGGAATAATTAACACGGAGTAACAAGGGGGAAAGGAATATGGCACTTAAGGTCGGGTCCTGTCAAGGTCGCCATTTGTTATGAGTTTGGGTATTTATAATTTATTTAAAAGTCTACCCAGATCCCAACAGGCAACAACAAAAAAAAAACAAAGACAATCGGACTATAAAAGGGCAGAGTTTTTGTTGTGTATAATAAAGTACCATAAATTCCTTAACAAAATATTCAGCTTTCTATAATTTACCCTTAACCATACTTAACCTAAACATTAACAGTATATACATATTTATACAACATAAACAATATTGAAGCAAGGTGGAGGTGGGGGAGGCAATATACGATTACAAATACTTAAGTGCGGAGCTGAGATGGCTGACGAGTAAGGCTGAGTATTGTAGAAGACGGTAGGTAGTCACTGTGCCGTAGGTTTCCAGGATAGGTGATCCTGTGGTCACTTCCCAGAGTGAACTGAACTCTCCTCGAACTGGAGCTGACAAAGAAGACTTTGAGGAAGTGACGCAACAACCAGGATATGGAGAAGGGAAACCCGGGAGTGGTAACTAAGACGAGTCATACTCGTGTTTCGTCCCTAGATGGCGTTGCTCGTGGTGCTGGGTAGGTAGATCAGGACAATAGATGGTGTGGTTCGTAGTGCTGGGTAGGTAGATCATGACAATTGGTGGCGGGGTTCGTAACAGTGGAGATGAGGGGATAATGTTGGATATATAACGAGAGAGGGCGTCGGCGATCTCGTTGTGGCTGCCTTTAATGTGTTGGACGTCGCTGGAGAACTCGGAGATATATGCCAAGTGGCGCAGGATGTGACATGTATGTGACTGGTAAGTTGAAGTAAAGGCGTGGACGAGGGGCTTGTGATCAGTGAAGATGGTGAACTGACGGGCCTCGAGGAAGTGCTGGAAATGCTTGACAGCCAGGTATACGGCCAGGAGTTCTCGATCGAAGGCGCTGTATTTGAGGTGAGGTGGTTGAAGCCATTGTGAGAAGAATGCAACGGGCATGAGGACTCCGTTGATCTCCTGCCGTAAGATGGCGCCCACTGCAGTCGAAGAAGCGTCTGTTGTGAGAGTGGTCCTGATGTTAGGTGAGGGGTGGGCCAGGAGGGTGAGGCGTGTGATGTGCTGTCTGATAGCGGTGAATGCCGTAACAGCCTCTTGAGTCCACACGAGAGGCTTGTGAGACTTCTTTGGGAGTCCCTTGAGAAGGTCGTATAGGGGGACTAGGACGATGGCAGCTTTGTCAATGAAGCGGTGGTAGTAGTTGACTAAACCCAGGAGTTCTGGGAGTTTCTTCGCCGTTTCAGCTTTGGGGAACTCTGATGGCGGTTATCTTCTGTGGTAGGGGTTGGATGCCACTAGGCGAGACTCTGTGATCGAGGAAATCAATGGATGGGGCTCCGAAGACGCACTTAACACTGTGAACTTTCATGTTGTTGTTCTGCAGGCGTTAGAGGAGGAGTTGTAGGTGGTGATGATGCTCGGTAGGCGTCGAAGATGCAACGAGGATGTCGTCTATGTAGACGGTGACAAAATCGAGGTCGCGAAGCATATGGTCCATGTACCTCTGAAAAGTCTGTGCTGCATTACGTAGGCCAAAACTCATGAAAGTATACTCGAAGAGTCCGAATGGAGTGGTGATGGCTGTCTTCTGGGTATCTGCAGGTGCTACAGGGATCTGGTGGAAGGCATGCTCCAAGTCGATCTTCGAGAAGATTGTCTTGCCATGAAGTTTGTGGTGGAAGTCCTGGACATGCGGAATAGGGTAGCTGTCTGGTTTGGTGACGAGGTTCAGGGCTCTGTAGTCGCCAGATGATGGCTTAAGGACCATGTGAAGAGGCGATGCCCAGGGACTCTTTGAAGGACTAATGATGCCGTCTTGCAGTAGTCTGTTGAATTCCGCCTTGGCTGCGTTGAGGAGCTCAGGGCGCAGGCGGCGGGAGATTGAAAAGACTGGAGGTCCTTTGGTCTCGATGTGGTGAAAAATTCCCGACGTAGGTGGTGGGGGTGGAGAGACTCGGGGTGAGAAAAGTTCCTTGAACTCTTCAAGCAGGGGGAAGAACTTATTGGACGGCAAAAGACAAGTGATAGTGTCCGTGTCTTTGGCATGTGAACCCTGGATCTTGCGTGCTGTAGGCTCATGGATGAGGTGAAGGTGGCTTAGGTCGACTCCGAGCTTGTGAACGGTGAGGAAGTCGAAACCAAGGATGGGTTGAGACACGTCTGCAACTACGAATGACCAGCATAAAGTCTTGGGGAAACCGAGGCCTAAGGCGAGGGTGCGTGCGCCGTAGGAGGCGATGGGAGTACTGTTGACGGTGAACAGGTCATAAGAGGGTTGCCTTGGCCTGTCTTGTCGTGAGGGAGGGATGATACTGACCGATGAACCTGTGTCGATGAGGAATTTCATGCCGGAGGTGAGATCGGTGACGTGCAGTGGTGAGACGCCTGAAGGGACGGGGGCTGGGGCGTCTACCAACCTCCGCTGTTGCCGTTTCCCGAGTAGGTGCAGTGGGACTCACAGCGTTTAGCATTGGGGCCAAAACAAGGGTGATACCAGCAGAGGGTATATTCATTGTGCTGGGGGCTGGCGGCAGTTTCCGGGGCAGGAAGGGCGCATCGGGGATTGTAGGGCGCGGTGCGTGGGTTAGGAACAGGTCTAGAGGCAGGCATGGAGGAGCAGAACTGTTCAATGGTGTTCATACTGCGGCTCAAGGTTTGCAGCAGGTCCCTCACGTCTTGTGAGGTACTGCTCGGCTGAGGGGTGTTGACCCGGCTTACAAGTTCGGATGTAAGTACTGGTGTGGGCGGGGGGTTGTCCGCGGCCGCCAGGCACGCAGCCGCGCACTCGTTAGATATTCTGTCTGCCGCGGTTGCGTAGAGTTCAGGTGTCGTCGAGTAATCTTCTGCGGACAGGATGGTACGTACTTGTGTGGGGAGCTTTTGTGCGTGAAGCTGGCGCAGGATAGAGTCCGGAAGTCTGTCTGTGTGTCGGGAGCCTACACATCTCGTCCCAGAAAAATCCCAGGGTTGAGTTTCCAAGGGAGATAGAAGATAGGTTCTGTAGGAGACTGGAGCAGGTCCGTCGGTAATGCGTTTTTAAGGCGTCACACAGGGTGGCGAATTTGTTGTTCTCTGGAGGGTTGGAAATAGTCCCTGATACATGCGTGGCGACTTCCGTGGGCAAGGCACAGAACAGGGCGCCGTACTTTTGCTCGTCAGTAGCTTGTGAGCCGATGAGGGCTGCTTCCACATGAACTAACCAGTCCTCGACGTTGTGGTTGAATGTCGGTAGAGTGATTCGTCCGTCCATTCTTGCAGAAGTGTATCACACGGGCGTGAGATGGTGTCGTAGTGCGGTTGGTGTCGTCGTGGAGGAGTGGGGTAGCATGTGGTGTGGGTAAGGCAGTTGGCCTATGCTGGCAGCAGGCAGGACGATCTTCTTAGCTCCAGGAGTCAGGCAGCAGAAGGGAGTGTAGTGTTCACGGCTCCAGGGGTCACCATTTGTAGCGTACTGTCGTGGCAGGTTGTCAGGGTCTCTTATTTGGCCTCACAACATACGTACATGAAATATATCCAACACTCAGGATTGAGGTAGAAATAAAAAATCACAGTGTTTCTCGTATATATATTGTTGCACAGTACAGTGTTAAAGACATACTAAGTCGGGCGAAGCTTGCTCAGAGTTCCTGTAGGGCGAGGAGCTTTCTGAGGGAGCGTGTGTGTGGAGCGGTTGAGGGATGTTGCTTGCTGGTGGCGGTAAGTAGAAAGAGGTTGATGAAGGTCAGGTGAGGTCTTATATAACCGCGGTAGGCGTGGCTTGATGGTAAGCCCCCGCTTTGTTGTTCGGCGTCGCTGGTTACCTGACCTTGACCGTAACCTTGACCACAAGGGATACACAGTTAGATTCGCGGGTTCGGCCAGGCAGCGACACACGGCGTTTGTAGGGGAGGCCTCCACTACACAGCTACACAAGAGAGCAAACCTCCTAGCAATCAATGTAGAAATACACAACAAAGCCGAAAATACCTGTATTTAGAACATAGTGACTGAACTCAACACAAACTTACCAAAACTGGAAAAATAATATGAACAACGAAGAATTCCAAGAACACAGTTGGTTTAAATCAGCCAGGAAGAAAGTAATTGAACCACCTCCTGCCCCAATATACACATAAAACATTAATAGAGAGAACAAAAGATGAGAGTGACCTACCAGCTCCACTAAGAACCTGGCAGGCCTCTCCATACAGTGTACCTTTAGACTAACACAACTAACACTGAACTAACACCTAAACAAAAAAAAAATAAAAAGTGGCTACCCTCTCAGCTACACAAGGACCTGGGCGGGCTCACTAACTCCATCCCAGTATATATACTGTACAAAATAAATAAATAAATAAATAAAATAATTAAAAATAATAATAATAAGCAGCACTATATAAATAAACCAATATTAATACAAAGGTCTAACGACCCAAGGGAGCAGAACAAAGATAAATCACTAATAGGAAAGATGAAGCAATCTGGTTGAGCCCAGATTCTTTCTACTCCTACTGTATTTCAGTTTCACCACTTTTTCTTCAACCTCTAATAATCTTCTTTCACCTCATAACTAATGACTTGGCACCGTACCGACCTATCTCTTACTACCTACACCAACCAACAAGCAACACCTCCTCCTCCTGCCTGGCGTCCCTCGCTCCCGCCGACGACCATGGCGACCCACAAGCTGTTCTCCTCTGAGCACCCTCACCAACCAGCTCTCTCTACTCAATGCTTGTAATCATGCTGCCTTCCCAGCACCAAGCTGCATTGTACACCCAATACAACATGTATACAGAGAGCACATGTGAGTTTCTTTCTCCATCCCGTCCTGAGTGTGAACCAATACATCGTACCCCGCAAGTACATCCTCTCTACAGGAAGTTAGTTGACTCAATATGACACATGTATGCAGACGACTCAAGAAGTAATGTGTTATAATACATGAACATTAATTATTTAGTAAAGAAAACAATTAAAACATTTGGTAAATAAACAAAATACAGAAAAAAAAGGTGATTTGGCACCAGCACATAAACCATCGAGCAGCAAGATGATTGTAGGTGTATTAACAATGTTTTAGGTTTTATTTTCTTTTATAAATTATCTTTGTGTTTGTTATTATTTTCTATCACAAGCAACAGTTACTTTCATGTATATATGATGGGAATGAACGCGGTGACGAAACGGGTAGAGCATGTGGGGTACGATGTATTGGTTCACACTCAGGATGGAGTGGAGAAAGGAAACTCCCAATGTGCTCTCTGTATACATGTTGTATTGGGTGTACAATGCAGCGTGGTGCTGGGAAGGCAACATGGTTACAGGCGTTGAGTAGAGAGAGCTGGTTGGTGAGGGTGCTCAGAGGAGGACAGCTTGTGGCAGTGGCGTAGCTAGAGTGTGTGCCGCCCGGGGCGGCCCTTGAGTTTGCCGCCCCCGCCCTCCCCCCCCCCCCCCCCGTGCCCCCACAAAAAATACATATTGCACAGTGACTCACTCTTCTGTATATATATATAGATATATATATATATATATATATAGTAATAGTTTGTGTACCATTATAATATTACTGTACTTTCACATGCTCAAATATAGTATGCTTTAAATACACACCAAACATACTTAAACTTTATAAGTAACAGTTAAACAAAAAGCAAAAACGACATATAGGATAGGGAAAAAAGTAAAAAAAGTGTAAAAAATTAGGACCATCTTTATTTCTGAAATGAAAACTACAACTTTCTACAAAGTAACTTTTCTTGTTTTTTTGTTGGCAAATTCTTCAATGACATTGTCAAAAACTATTTCATCTGTCAATTGTCGCTCTATAGACAGTATGGCAAGATTTCTCAACCGCAAGGTGCTCATAGTAGATCTTAAGTAATTCTTGATCAGTTTTAGTTTCGAAAAACTCCTCTCACAGGTAGTAACACTAACAGCAATTGTGAGGAAAATCCTCAGCATTATTACTATATTTGGAACCGAGTTCCCAAGGTTATACTTTTGAATAAACTGCAAAAGTTCAAGGGGGCCTTCTTTCCACGTCTGTATTCTGTCTTTAATAGTTATAGCAGCAACAGCAACAAAATGCTGAAGTCTTTTTCTCTCTATGAGGAACTCCTCTTTATCAATGTCGTCGTGATCGTGATCTATTTGACACTCATATTTATCATCCAAAAGATTCAATGGGGTAAGGAAGGCATATTTCTCAGCAAGTTCATGAAGCTGTTGAAATCTCAAAGTTATTTCTTGGATCACTCTGTCCAGCGAAGAAAACATTTCTCTTCTCAATTCAATGTCGTATGGCAATTCAGCATCTCGTGATCCTTCACCAAACATTTGTTTCTTCTTTTTGGGTCGACGCTGACGCTCCATGACTATCCCCAGAACATTGCAAATTTCTTTGGTATAGTTAACTCCACTACTCACTAGCTTGTCCCTGTTTTCAACTAGAAATGTTTCTAATGCCCTGAGTTTTATATCACATTGTTGTATGTTCAAGCCCTTGGTTTGGTGGTAAGTCTGTGTGACGTTAATTTCTAGAAGGACGGGTCCCCACAGGCCAAGAAAGCACAAAAAGGAAAATGATTGCAACGCACCAAGTAGAACACCAGCATCTGCCCTGGTAGCTGTATTTTCTTCTTCACCTTTTCTTCTTCAACTTTTCTAGGGCACTTAAGATTTTTGAGAAATGTTTCTTTACAACACTTACAGCTTCTCCCCTCGCACTCCACCGAGTTTCTATTATGCGCTTGACACTTTGACCAGTGACTGAAGTTAGAACATCCCAGCGATGGGTTGATGAAGAAAAAATACAAACAAACGTTCCACACATCCAAAAAAGGTAACAGAATTCACAGCAACAGAAGCTGCATGAACACCCGCCAAATTCAGCGAGTGATTTGTACAAGCGACAAATTCTGCTTTTTTATTAATTTCCTTGATACGTTTCTGAACACCAGTATGAACACCAGCCATCACCGCAGCATTATCATATGCTTACCCTCTACAATTTTGAATATCAATTCGGTCTTTCTCTAATTTTTCCAAAATCATCATTGAAATATTCTCGGCGGTTTTACCTTCTGTTTCAATGAAATCGACAAATGATTCCACAACCTTCACTTTATCTCCATCGATCAAAACATAGCGTAAAACTTGGCTCGTTTGATCCGTATGTGAAATATCAGGAGTGCTGTCGAATATCATGGAAAAGTACTTTGCTTCTTTTACTTGCTTGATGACTTTGCTTCTTACGTTTTCTCCCAAAATTTCTATAAACTCGTTCTGAATAGTTGGAGACAGATGTGGGTCAGGTGTTAGGTCAGACACGACACGGATTAACTTGCCGCCGATACAAAGGGATGGATTAACGTCTCCAGTAGCTGCAGATATGGGTGATGAGCAGACCCAAAAGTGCCGCCCCCCAAAAGTGCCGCCCGGGGCGGACCGCCCCCCCACCCCCTAGCTACGCTAATGGCTTGTGGGTCGCCATGCTCGCCGGCGGGAGCGAGGACCACCAGGCAGGCGGAGGAGGAGGAGGTGTTGCTGGCTGGTTGGTGTAGGTAGAAAGAGAGAGGTCACCACGAGGTCAGGTCTTAAATAGCGGGGGTTGGCGTGGCTTAGTAGTTGACCCCCGCTCCGTGATGTATGGCGGCGCTGGTTGACCCAGACCACGAGGCATACACTGGGGAATTGGTGGGGTCGGCTAGGCAGCGACAAACAGCGTTTGTAGGGGAGAAATGCACTACAAGCAGTGGTGACGAAAGGGGCAGACCCCATTTACATGTTTTATGTAGAAGAAAGTAAAAAATTAATAACACTGTGTAATACAAACACTTTTCTCACCCAATATAAGAGCATAAAACAATAAAATAATACACAGATCAAGTTATGAAATAATAAAAGAATATTTACTTTTATCCTCTTGGCAGTACAGCTCAAACACTGATTCATTTATAAAAGTCAACCATTGCAAATTAATTTAAACTCACACCACTAATTCTCATAGCCGAGGTGTACCGTAACAGAGACTAATGAATATATTTGTAAAATTATCGGCCAAAGAAAGTACAGGGGGGGGAGGGGAGCTGATCAGTGTTATGATATTACCACGAACTAGTTTATTGATTGATTAACCTCAACTAACTAATATATACCTAACATAACTACCTGATGATAGTTTATTATTAATTAGTGTTACTATAACTACCTGGTGATAGTTTATTATTAATTAGTGTTACTATAACTACCTGGTGATAGTTAATTATTAATTAGTGTTACTATAACTACCTGGTGATAGTTAATTATTAATTAGTGTTACTATAACTACCTGGTGATAGTTTATGTTACTTAGTGTTCAGTTTATAATACAATAATAAGTAGATGTAATACAATTATTTAAGAGTGTATCAGTAGTAGAGTAAAGTTTGTTTTTCAGTCAATAATAATTGTTTAAACTATGTGATGTTAGTTTATATTAGGTAAAGTTGAGTTGTTCGTGGTAAGTTATTAACAGTGTTCATCGCCTCAGTTGTAAACATTAAGTCGACCAAAATGTGTTAATTAAAATACAAACTTGGATGATTTAATACTTCACTACGTCACTGTGAGTTGTTTATTAACTTATATATAGCCAAGGTGAACCGTGGTACTTTAGTAAGACCTGTCTAGTACAGTAATGAGTGTCACTACTGTTGTTGTTAAAACAGACTCAGTCAGCCAGCGGCCTTACTTGATGGAGAGTCACCACCAACACATGTTACCAGAAGCAACACCACCAACACATGTTACCAGAAGCAACACCACCAACACATGTTACCAGAAGCAACACCACCAACACATGTTACCAGAAGCAACACCACCAACACATGTTACCAGAAGCAACACCACCAACACATGTTACCAGAAGCAACACCAGCTGAGTCACCACCAACACATGTTACCAGAAGCAACACCAGCTGAGTCACCACCAACACATGTTACCAGAAGCAACACCAGCTGAGTCACCACCAACACATGTTACCAGAAGCAATACCCACTAACACTAGCTGAGTCACCACCAATACATGTTACCAGAAGCAACACCAGCTGAGTCACCACCAACACATGTTACCAGAAGCAATACCCACTACTGCAACACTTAACACCAGCTGAGTCACCACCAACACATGTTACCAGAAGCAACACCCACTACTGCAACACTTAACACCAGCTGAGTCACCACCAACACATGTTGCCAGAAGCAACACCCACTAGTGCAACACTTAACACCAGCTGAGAGTCACTGAGTCACCACCAACACATGTTACCAGAAGCAACACCCACTACTGCAACACTTAACACCAGCTGAGAGTTACTGAGTCACCACCAACACATGTTACCAGAAGCAACACCCACTACTGCAACACTTAACACCAGCTGAGAGTTACTGAGTCACCACCAACACATGTTGCCAGAAGCAACACCCACTACTGCAACACTTAACACCAGCTGAGTCACCACCAACACATGTTACCAGAAGCAACACCCACTAGTGCAACACTTAACACCAGCTGAGAGTCACTGAGTCACCACCAACACATGTTACCAGAAGCAACACCCACTACTGCAACACTTAACACCAGCTGAGAGTTACTGAGTCACCACCAACACATGTTACCAGAAGCAACACCCACTACTGCAACACTTAACACCAGCTGAGAGTTACTGAGTCACCACCAACACATGTTGCCAGAAGCAACACCCACTACTGCAACACTTAACACCAGCTGAGTCACCACCAACACATGTTACCAGAAGCAACACCCACTACTGCAACACTTAACACCAGCTGAGAGTTACTGAGTCACCACCAACACATGTTACCAGAAGCAACACCCACTACTGCAACACTTAACACCTGCTCAATATTAAACAAATTTAAAAACGTTTTAATTTCACTGTTTTGTAGTGAACACTGTCCCAGTTATGTAAAATGTGTTAAAACTTGGTTATTTCTAAATTAAGCGTGACCTAGCCTAACCTAACCTAACCTAACCTAACCTAACCTAACCTAACCTAACCTTACCTTCCAGAACCCCCGGCATAATAAACAGAAAGAACTTCCTATTATATGGTGTAATTTGACTTTTTTTGTGGACCTGAGAGCAGCCGCCTGATCTGTGTGGCTCATAAACCTACACTGGTGACTGGCGTTGAGTGGAGATGATTGGCTGTGTACCTCCGCATCACCACCGAGAAAGACAAGTGATGTGCGCCAGACAAAGTAGTTCTCGCCTAGTCACCTAATTATCTCCCAAACGAAGCAATTACCCTAAAAAATTTTATTATATCAGAACTCATTGGTGAAAATATAATATTGTACAGTATTGTTAATATGACTTACAAACTTGAGACAGCAATAGTTGGAGGTAGTGAACGGCTGCCTCTCACCCCTCCACCTGGTGTAACACAACACACTATGTGAAATATTACTTATAGTACATTTTGTTTCTCCATCTAGTTGTCTCTCTGTCTATAGTTGTCTACCTGTCAATAGACCCAAATTCAGGACGGTAGTTTGAGCCTGGGATTTGAGCTCGACTCGGGTGTGCGAATCGGGATTCCTTGAGCCTAGATTTCTTGCAGTGGATTATTACCCATATTCAGAACATCGGCTTGAACCCCAGATCTGGTAATCTGCTCCGTTTTTTCTTCAGTTACGAGCAAAGATTCAAACAATGAAAATCCAGCCAATCACATTTCATCTACACCATTACGGCAGCCAGTCGCCATCGAGAGTAATGTTTACAAGATTATGGCGGCAACTATGACTGGACGAGTTTTTACGGAAGAGGATAAATCTCTCCTTGTACATCATAAGTTACTTTTATTACTATAATTATGGTCAAATTATAATGATTTATGGTACTGTGTTACAACCTGGCTGTGTTGTTAGATGATAACAAAGAAATTCATAGAGGAAGAACAATTATATACAATTGTTGACATAATCTAGGACCGGCGTCAATATTCATTACCAAAACAAGATGAATCAATACTGGGCGTAGTAACCCGGCTAGGTTTGGTTAGGTTAGGTTTCTTTCTCTCAACATTGATTCAATTATACAGTAAAGCCTCTGTTAACAAGTAGCATCCTGTGTACTGTGGGTTGGTGTCTTGCCCACAGTGTGGATGTGGGTCACACTATAATAACCTGTTATAGTACATCCTTCTTTCCTCACACTGTTAAATGCTCTGCCTTCTTCTGTGTTTCCATACAATCTGTCTCACTTTAAAGAAGATGCTTCTCTGGCGGTGTGCATTAATATAACCTTTTTATTTTATATTTTTAAAATTTATTTTTACTCTTCCCTCCCCTAGGCCCTGTTGTGGGTCATGACCTGTGCCCGGGTGGACTATTACCCATAAAAAATATATATAGCCTGTGTTCCGGCTTATGAATGTCTTCACATAACCTAACTTAACCATTCTTCATTAAAACTTAAATATTCACAATTTCCTTCAATCAACAACTCTTCACTGACTTACTGTGTAGTGAGAGTAGAATGGGTGAAGCTTTTATCCCTCACAACACCTAAAGATATTCAGAAATATATTCATTATGCACAATACACTATTTGATATTTGTATATTACATAACTGTAAACGCCTTGGTTAAGGTCGTTCAGGTGACGGGCAAGTCGAAGGGAATGATTGAAACTCTCCTTTTGACTCATTCAATATTTATTGATGTGGTCAAAACCTACAGAGGAGATGTTCATAATATTACATGGTGATCCATCTGATACATAATGAGTTAGTCTCACACAATTTTATCTTAATTACTATTTATTAAACATAGTGACATAACACAAAGTTCATAACTCTATAAATCTCAATTATGCTTCATACTGCATTGTCTTATTACTCCAGGTTAGGCAGAAACGAGTAGGCATAATTAGTCGACAATATTTCAGTACTGAGGGGTATGACATCACTTAGGCTGTACTTACAAGTGCAGGTCAATGCAGATCAGTATGGTGTTCCAAGAGACAACAGTACTGAGTAAATTGTCCCAGCACAAATTCTCAGACAGGATTATGAGTTGATGTTCATCAGTGCCAGCAGAAGGCTGGTCTTCACAGCCTCACGAGAGAGGACGATCTGTCTCATGGCGGGGCGGGCAGCACCACCACCCGCCGAGGACAGTCCACTCAGCAGAGCCAGGACTTGTCTGTAAACACTTCTACATCTGGCGAGGTCACGGGTCGAAAGATTTAATGGCATCACATGCCAGCACTGTAGCTGAAGCCATCGGCAATAACAGTCATTATTCTAATTTTTATACAATTTATTGCTTGTCACTGTTTAAGATGGAGGAGACAACCACCTCGTTACAGCCTCATGGATCGTTAAAGTTGATGGTAGTTAAGATCTTTGTGTCGTCCAATTGAGGTAGGGGTAATTATATAGGACTAACCCAAGAGCAAAATGGATTGACAACTATTATATAAACGTCAGATTTTCATTGTTATATTATAGTGGACACTGTTTGTGGTAATGTTACTAAAATGGATGTTTTTTAAATAATCGCTACTTAACATTTGTGGTTATGAAGGACAGACCTAACCAAACAAACCTACCTAACCTAACTTCCCCGGTTTATTTAACAGATAAAACTTACTACTGTATATGGTGATATTTGAGACATTTTCTGGACGTGAGATGATACAGCAGCATCGGCACTATGGCGGGTTAGTCCTATATACAGTGGGGCATGCTATAACGAATCTAATTGGTTCTAGAACCTTGTTCGTTATAGCATTCGTTTGTTATAGGATTAATCCGTTCCAGGCCCCCAAATACAACCACTTAACACTGAAAAATATAATGTAAAATTGTAAAAATTGTAAAAAAGTGCATAAATATGCATCTAAACCTTTGAAATAAAGAATATCATTAATATTTGTAATAAAAAAACAATAAATTAGTAAAAAAAAAAAAAAAATTTTTTTTTTTTTAAATAATGTTCGTTGTAGGAGTTTCGTTCGTTATAGCATTCTCAGTTTTATAGGTAAAACCGTTCGTTATAGGAATATTCGTAGTAGGATCCGTTCGCTATAGTATACCCCACTGTACATTCAAATCGCGCGCCATTCAACTCGCGCGTGGCACCGAACACGGGACACCGCCCGCTCCCGCAACCTCACACACACGCATAGCGCGTCACGCCACCCCGCTCTCTCACTCAGTCTCGCTGTAACCACGCTTTTGTTGACATCAGAATTGTAGTTGCTACCCTTGCTACCCACATTTATTTACCATGGCCCCTAAAAGAGCATCAGAGACACCAGCTGGAGTCACCTCTAAGCGGCAGAAGAAAGTGATGACTCTGCAGGAGAAGGTGGAGTTGCTGAATCGGTTAAGGGAGGGAATGTCGTTTGCTGCTGTGGGGCGGCTGTACAACGTGAACGAAAGCACCGTACGTACCATCAAGAAAAAGGAAAAAGATATCTGTGATGCTGTAAGTGCCAGTGCTCCACGCAGTGCTAAGCATGCCAGCCAAGTGAGGGAGAAGGCAATGGTGAAGATGGAGAATGCCTTGTTTTTGTGGATAGAGGACCAGCATCGGAAAGGTGTAGTAGTGGACTCTATCCTTATCCGGGAGAAAGCTAAGTCTCTACACACACGCTTCATGCCTGCAGCTAAGGAACCCGTACCCAGTACCAGTGCTGCTACCCCCACACCCGAGACACCTCAGACACCTCCGACACCTTTCCAAGCCAGCAAGGGGTGGTTTGACAATTTCAAGCGTCGATTTGGCCTGAAGAATGTGAAGATGACTGGGGAGGCTGCGTCAGCAGACACCATGGCTGCAAAAGCTTTCCCAGCAGAGTTTAAAGCAATACTCAAGGAGCAGGGTTACAAGCCAGAACAAGTTTGGAATATGGACGAAACAGGTAAGACAATAAACTACTACTGTACATTTAATCTTAAAAATGCTCAAATACCTGTTGTACTGTACCTACTGTATTGTGTTGTGAGAGAAAACGGGATAAATGCGTCTGAGTTTTATACAGTAGCTTTTATATTTTTATTCTGTAGTGATTTACCATACAGTGTGGTGTAATATTTTTATACCAATTTTGATACCGTATACTGTATGTATAATAGTACAGGGTGTACTACGAGTATTTTCTTTTCCAACAGGTTTGTTCTGGAAAAAGACGCCACAGCGCACTTTCATCGCCCAAGAAGAACGTCGTGCACCAGGATTCAAGGCAGCCAAGGACAGGTGCACTGTGCTATTTTGTGGCAATGCTGCAGGTCACCTCATTCGCCCAGGCTTCATATACAAGTCTAAGAAACCGCGTGCATTCAAACACCGCGACATGAGCTTGCTGCCTGTTTTCTGGATGTACAATAAGAAGGCCTAGACAACGAGCGACCTGTTTCTCAACTGGTTCCACCATTGTTTCCTGCCAGAGGTCGAACGCTACCTGCACCAGAAAGGATTTGAGTTCAAGATCCTGCTAATCCTCGACAATGCTCCCGGTCATCCACAGTCAGTGGAGGTGCTGCATGAAAAGGTACAGGTGTTGTTCCTTCCACCCAACACCACTGCACTTATCCAGCCAATGGACCAGGGAGTTATCAAGACGTTCAAGGCTAACTACAGTAAACGTGTGATGGCCAGACTGCACTCAGCCTTAGACCATGATCAAAACCCAGATGTGCTTCAGTACTGGAAGAACTTCAACATTGCCGACTGCTTATCTTTGGTGGCTGAATCTTTCAAGGATGTGAAGCCTGAGACAGTGAATGCCTGCTGGAAATCACTGTGGCCTGAATGTGTGAAAGATTTCACTGGATTTTCTCCTGACGAAGCCATCGCAGAGACGGTGAAAAAGACCCTGGCACTGTCGAGGAAAGTGGCTGTTGAAGGCTTCCGGGACATGGCAGAGGACGAGATTAGGGAGCTAATTGAAGTGCACGAAACTGAGCTGACCGAGGAGGATCTACAGGAGTTAGTAGACTCAGGCAAGGAAGAGGAAGCGAAAGGGAAAGAGGATGAGGAAGAGCACCAAGAAATAACGTTGGATAAGTTGAGGGAGATGACCAGGATGATTGAGGCACTGAAAAACCTGGCCTATAGTATGGACCCCTCCATGGTGCGTGCCCTGAAATTCATGCGAGGGATGGATGATGTTTTTGTTCCATACAAAAACTTCATGGAAGAAATGAATGAAATTGACGACAACTCCCCATCACCATGTTCCTTAGTCACCGAAGGAGAAATTCAACACCATCAATCGGTGGCGGCAGTGAGGAAGCAGCTGAATCCACCGTCGCCCCGACTTCACCACCCATTGATGAGCCTGATGACCCCCGCCCTGTCGCCGAGGAGAGGTACGGTACAGTAAAGTGAAATTCTTATCTCTTTTTTTTTAATAGCTTTTCTTGCCATGTTTATTGTTTGTAAAAATGCACAGCACAGTACAGTTCAGTACAAGTACTGTACATAGGAAGTGGAGGTGCAGTTATTCACAAAACATTTGTGTTTGTTATCATCAGTAGTGACGGTGAGGAGGTGGAGGAGGGAGCGGAGGGAGCGATTTGGGAGGAGTGGTGAGGTGACCTTGGACGTGCGAGCAGGAGCAGGGACGAGTGGAGATGCCAGCCAGTACATTACGGGTGTACAGTATTAATTGTTTTTATAGCTATTTTTGCATTTTAATATTAAGTACTGTACATTACGTTTCAACAAAACTACCATTTATTTCTGAGAACATAGAAATGTAATATTTTTGCTGAAATGATGTACGTATTACAGTGGAAAGTGGGATAAAATTGTGATGCAAGCAATGACTCTCTTTCTTTCGTTCAAAAGATGTTACCGTAATCGCTTTTCGAATGGTTTTCAGTTGTGGGATTATAAGGCTAATGATAGGATAGAATATTATTGTAATACAGTATGAGTACAACAGTTTTTTAACTGAAAACCATTCGAAAAGCGATTACGGTAAAATCTTTTGAACAACGAAAGAAAGCGAAAGTAATTGTTTTCGTCACGATTTTATCCCACTTTCCACTGTAATATGTATGTCATTTCAGCCAAAATATTACATTTCCATATTTATTTCTGAGAATATATTCATTCAGTCACAGTTAAGGTAAAATATACTTGTGATGTAACATTTTAATGAAAATACGGTATCGTAGTTTTCTTTTGTATTAAATTTAATTAACAAAGATTGATGTTCACATGTAATGAAAAAAAATTTATGTACAGTATCTATAAATACACTTTAATAAATGAATACTTTGTTTTACATCGTCCTGTGCTACCATACCATGGATTTGGCTACTTTGGGCTTGCTATGATGACACAAGAGATCTGCCCTGGCAACTGTACCGACACTCACAGCTGGTGGTGCGTTGGTGCATCGTTTCCATTGTTTACCGATAGTTACTGGTAAATATTTTTCAACCTAACGAAACTATTACCCTTTTAGAGGTCGACCCCCAATTTTTTGCAAAATAATTTAGTCTTAAAAACTCGAACTACAGTACACACAGGTATATACGGTAAATAAGGACATGGGGGGGCCAGGGTTTTTTTTGGGGGGGGGGGGGCAGCACATATACGCGGATTTTTAACATCCACGGATATCTCTGTTACGTAACCCCCTCGTATGTTAAGGGCCGACTGTATCTGAGTTTCTACAAAAAGAGTAACAGGGTTATTTTGTTTACATTTTACAGCTCCAATTGGTTGTTATTGTAGTGTTAAAACAACTACCATATTGCTGCCTCGCTGATCATGGTTAATGAAGTTCCTCGTGTCATTTATCGAGGTAAGATTTTCGAAAGTATTTCTTTATTTTCTTGAATGAGTTATATGGAAATTTCTTAGTTTAACCATAATATTGTATTTAAATGTTTGAAGATTTAATGAGTTTCTGTATAATATAATACTGTACAGTACTGTATACATATTATATAATATTACTGCCCAGAGTATTTAATTTATTAGTTGTTAAAATGTTATTCATTCCAGGACGGTGACATTAAGATGTAAGATGTGGGCCACAAGACGAAGGTTTGTTTGGTTAACGAATCTCTTGCTGCACCACATTGGAAACTTTCTGTTATAACATAAGGTACAGTACAGTGTATATCTTTGTGGTTTTAGTTTTTATTAAGGATCTGGGATCACAACTTAAGAATTCAAGTAATTGTGTTAATGACCTTTGAAATAATTAGATATTTTAAGTAGATTATGCTGTGCCTGTAAGTTTTAAAAGGCCTTTATGGATGGTCTTAAATATGTTGCCCATCGTTACTGTATGAAGTTAGTTTCATGTTGTCAAAATATTTGTCAAATATGCCTGACCTAATACCTTTGTCTTCAGCACTTGGGGTAAAAAAATAGTTTAAATATCCTACAAAGGTACAGGGTACTACTTTACCTGATTTTAAATCTGGGTTCACAAATTAGTTATTGTGTTAATGACTTTTTGAAACAATTAGATATTTAAAGTAGATTACTTAGGCTTTGCCAGTATTTTTTAAAAGGCCTTCATAAACGTTTTAAAAATATAGACTATTGGGGTGTCGACTGCATGGAAAAGCCAGGAAACTTTACAAACAAATGGGGTATTTTTTGGGGGTTAATTTATACTTAAATATAGTTTTTGGCATCAATCTTGCCATAAATTAATGCTGTACTGTATAATAGGTAAATAATTATTGTACTTTTAGGAACATTCCACAACAGTAATGATGATAGTTGAAGTTAGTGATCAAATATAACAGGTTATACCTACTGCCATGAGTATTGTCCAGTGAATTGTTCTTATAATGGACTTGTTCCGCATTAATAAAGGTTCATATAGGTGGATAGTGGAGTGTTGACCCACATTAGGTTAAGGCTGTCACCAGGGAGGGTCGCTAAAATATCTTCAGTGGTCCCTCCATTAACCAACACAATTGGTTCCACGGAGTCGTTCGCTAACTGAATCTATATATACTGTATTGTTATATATTAATAAAATATTAATAAATGAACTTAAAATAGTTAAACACAAAATGTTATTGTTTAAATTTATTTTAGTGAAATTGTAAATGCTGTCAAGCTACTTTGGTTCTCCAGTCACTGACTTAAGTTTAGTTTAATATATATCTATTAGTGGGAATTTAATCAATAATAAAACATTATAATTAAAGTATAATTTATTTATATTATGTAATATTTATTAATAAAATACTTTTATTAAAGTATTAATAATGAAAACTTGCAATTACTGAAAGATAAGAGAGAGAATCGGACAAGGTGTAGCAGGTCAACATCATCCAATGTGGCCTTCTTGTTTATTTTTGTTAATTTTGTTTGTAAATATTAATTTGTGGGCCTTCCTACCTCCCTCGTGGTAAAGGTAATATATGTTTTATGTTGTGTCGTTGATATAAACAGACATTAGAATGTTTGAGTTAAAGGTTGGTTATCCGAGATGGTCCGTGTTGGTATTTGCTGGGCCGAGTTGGAGGCACAGCGGTCACACTATAATAACCCATTATAGTACATCCTTCTTTACTCACACAGCCAAACTGTGTCTGTGTGGATGTGGGTCACACTTTAATAACCCATTATAGTACATCCTTCTTTACTCACACAGCCAAACTGTGTCTGTGTGGATGTGGGTCACACTATAATAACCCATTATAGTACATCCTTCTTTCCTCACACTGTTGAATGCTCTGCCTTCTAATGTGTTTCCATACTCATACAATCTGTCTCACTTCAAAAGCTGGTTTTCCGGCGTCTTCGCGGTGTAGATTAATATAACCTTTTTATTTTATATTTTTATTTTATTTTTACTCTTATTTTACACAAATTTATTTAGTCACTTGTAGTTTTCATTTATAAATTGTACTTTTATAAGAATATCATCTAAGGCAAGATATTTTGTTTCAGATTTTGTGATGTCACATCTCAAGACCAAGTGTAACTAAGTAGAAGTTCACAATGTCAGGCAGAGATAAAAAGTTCTCCTGTGAGGAATGTGGCAAACAGTTTGGCTTCAAGTCTACTCTTCAGAAACATTTACTTGTACACAATGGTGTGAAGGAGTTTGAATGTGAGGAATGTGGGAAATGTTTCTCTCAGAAGAGTACTCTCAAGACACACATTCTTGTACACAATGGTGTGAAGGAGTTTGAATGTGAGGAATGTGGGAAATGTTTCTCTCAGAAGAGTACTCTCAAGACACACAGTCTTGGACACAATGGTGTGAAGGAGTTTGAATGTGAGGAATGTGGGAAATGTTTCTCCCAGAAGAGTACTCTCAAGAGACATATTCTTGGACACAGTGGTGTAAAGGAGTTTCAATGTGAGGAATGTGGGAAGTGTTTCTCCCGGAAGGGTCATCTCAAGGCACACATTCTTGTACACAATGGTGTGAAGGAGTTTGAATGTGAGGAATGTGGGAAATGTTTCTCCCAGAAGAGTACTCTAAAGACACACATTCTTGGACACAATGGTTTGAAGGAGTTTGAATGTGAGGAATGTGGGAAATGTTTCTCCCAGAAGAGTCATCTCAAGGCACATATTCTTGGACACGGTGGTGTGAAGGAGTTTGAATGTGCGGAATGTGGGAAATGTTTCTCCCGGAAGAGTAATCTCAAGACACACTTTCTTGAACACAATGGTGTGAAGGAGTTTGAATGTAAGGAATGTGGGAAAAGTTTCACCCGGAAGAGTACTCTCAAGACACACAGTCTTGGACACAGTGGTATAAAGAAGTTTAAATGTGAGGAATGTGGGAAATGTTTCTCCCTGAAGGGTCATCTCAAGACACACATTCTTGTACTACACATTGGTATAAAGGAGTTTGAATGTGAGGAATGTGGGAAATGTTTCTCCCACAGTGGTTATCTCAAACGTCATAAACTTGTGCATGAAAAAAACAGAATTCAATAAATGTTTGAATGACTTTAACATAAGGTAAATGTGACACACAAACTTGAATACAGTGATATACATCAATATAAAATAACTTGAACAAACTCCATGAATGTAGCAGAAATAAAGACAAGTGACAAAGGCCACTTTTATAGATATTAAACACAAGTTATCTGCTCTTAAGATGTAAATTACTTCTACCATGGCCTTAGTGTAGACATTTGGTGTTGGTTAAATATCACTCATAATAATACTCCATTTTGTTTCATCAGCCTTTTTAAAAATGTTATTTACAGTACAGTAGTGAACAAAGGTTAAACTTATCGTCTATGTGCTTAAAATTTCATCTTTACTGGATAAATTGTGTTGAACAGAGATGAACTCTCATTTACTATAATTTGTGCATCAATAGTGATGTCAACTGTGTACGTCTGTCTTTATTTACACGTGATGTAAGTTTTATCACAAGTACATACATTAATGCAGGTAGTAAATCATCTTGGTTAAGTAGTACTGTGGTGGTAGACCATTTGTTATAGTCAAGGTGTTGTCATTATCTCACGGAAACTCTTCAATTTCTGTTGAAATTGTACTTAAATATTTGATAAGTTTTGCTCAACTCTAGCGAGATATTTTGATATTTTATCTTGACTAAAATGGTTGGTAGTTTTGATTCATGTTTTAAATATATTCTTTCATCACTTGCAGATATATGGTACCATTGTCTGGTAAATAGTAGGGTGGTCCCGAAATTTTTTTTGGTTTAAATTTCAACGACCACCCTGCCTAAGTGTGTGTATACTATTAAAACAATGATCTGTCATTTTTTAAAAACTTTGGATAAACTTTAGAGGTGCCACAAAGACTATCTAGTTTTTATATTGAACAAGTACCGGTAAATGTGTAAATCGTATACAATACATAGTCAATATCAATACAGTTAGTTGTTAATAGTTGTAATACAGCAAAATCAATGAAATTTAGCAACACAGGTCATTCTTCTTGAGTGCCTCTATTACAGTCCTTTTTAGAGAGTTTGGAAAGTTCTTTCGATGATCACTGACCACCTGGAGTAGAAATTGGCGTTGTTCCTCATCCTTTGTTATTACATGGATGTAATCTTGGATGAGTGCCACACCTCTCTCAGCCACATCGTTAACCACTTTCATTGTCTTGAGCTTCTTTTGTGCTTTGCAATAACCTGCATTAGTTTGCCACAAAGATGGGGACAACTGTAGAAAGTCAGTTGGCAGATTGAGCATGTCAAAAAATTTACTTGTTGCAGAAGACACAAAATCTTCAAGGTGAATGTCATTCACGTCTTGAGGCTTAACCACTGCCTTCATGCGGTTACCATTTTGAGCCTTTTTTAGACTGTCCACCATCCTCTGCTTTGTTTCATCACCAACATTCATATCAAAGAAGGCAAAGCCAACAACTTCTTCATTGAGGTACCACAGATGATTGATAAATTTGCGGCAAGCCTCTTCTGAAACCTCCTTGTCAACTTTTGTGTAGTCAGAAATCTTCTTCAGGAAGAGCAGGTCATTTGCTGGAGCTTGAACTGGCAAAGTAGCCAGGAACCATGCTTTAAAGTATACAAGGACAGCAAATCGAACCACCCTACCGAGTCCTTTGACTTCTCGGGCTGTCAACTTGAATTGTGACCGGAACATCCATATTTTGAAGGAATACAACAGCTTTGCCATCCACCTGGCTCTGTGCATGGCCCCAGGCTTCCTGAAAGATATCTTGCGGTGTGGAGTTCCTCCCAGGAATATAACAACCAATTCGAGTAATTCTCTAGTCTTCCCGTGGCTGATTATCATTAAGGAAGCTCAATGCATTTTTCAGCAGACCTTCTCGATTTTCAGTCACAACCAAATCCATTTCTTGATCAGTGGCAGCTGTACTGTAGTCACTCTGCACAATGTTGGGCCAAAATGCTTGAAATCTCTTAAAAACAAGTATATCTGGCCCAGTTGATGGACCCATTACACGGTCAAATACTCCACCGATCACAACCTCATGCACATGATGACGGCATGGCAACCAAAGGAGATTTTTCTCCAGTTTAATTTCGATGAGCTTACAGGCCCCAGTGTGGCGTCCAGTGTTGCTGCTTGTAGTATCAAAAGACATTGCCACTATGTAGTCTTTTAATTTCCAATCTTTGACCACTTCAACCACAGCATTAGCCATCGCTTCACCAGTTCCATTGGGCAACTTTGATACATTCAGCAATTGTTCATTCTCTTCATAGGACACAATGATTGGCAATCGATCATAAGTTTCTTTACCACCAGCTGTTTCAGGAAGTAGCTTTCCATCCCAATGAACAACAAGAGGGATTGTTGGATCAAGATTAAGTATAAATTGTTCTTTGGCAGACTTAAAAGACTGAACTCTCAACTTCATTCTTGATTGTCGAATTGTCTTCCGGTTGACTGCTATGTCTTCCATGTTGTGACCTAAAGTTTGAGCTGCTGCAGCAATCAAATGCACAGCATCACGATCACTAATCTTGGTGCGATCTAGTGCTTTGGCCAGAACAGGGGACATTATGTTTTTTGCACGTGGTTTCCCAGGTTTTGATTTTTTGGGAGGAGAACACTCTGACGCTGAAGAATTTACTTGTTCCTCAGACTCAGATGATGATGAGAATGGCGGATTCATTCCTTGTTTTTCATCTTCTTTTGTTTTCTGTGCCAAAGCTTTTGAAAAGCGAGCACGTTCTTCTTCTTTTCGTATTGCCAAGCGGACTTCTTTTGCTGCTAGTTCTTTATCAACTCTACCCAAGTATCCTTTCCTTCCATCTCGTTGTGCTGGAAGGAATTGCCGATCTTCTTCAATTTTGATCATTGTCAAAGCATTTGCATGAGCATTGTCAAATAGTTTACTTAATTGTTCTTTGAAACTTCTTCCTTTATTTGCTGAGCTTGGCTTCTCCTCTTGGCAGCTTTTTGAAGGCTTTTCCATTTCACAAACATTTTTTCAACTCTTTCTCGGGCATGAATTTCTGAGCAAGTTGGTATTCTTGCCATTTCCCAAAATGGGAGTACTTGCTTGATCACTTCCTTGGCACTCTCTTTGATGGTTGCTTTGTTGACTTTGTGAATTTGAAAGAACAAACTCATAACTTCCCCAGTAGAAGGCAGTTTTAGACCAGTCAAAGCGTGTGCAGTTGGCCCAATCAACCATACTTCATTGTCTTTCCTTGTCTTTGGCTTTGTGCCACTACCACTAGTACTAGCCATCTAAAAAGAGAAACCATTACTATTATTAGTATTATATGATATATAATTTAGGGACAATAGGTAACACAAACTCACACCCGACATCCAGTTTGTAGAGTCTAGGATGTTGAGCTTGATAATGAGTACAAAGAAGTGACAAAAAAATTCTCTATAAGTCCAATTGGATATGTGGCACTCACAGATAGACCTAAGCTCATTCATGGATTGACAGAATACAGACACCTGCACAACATGTCAACAATCTGCCATTATATAATATATATATATATATATATATATATATATATATATATATATATATATATATATATATATAAATATATATATATATATATATTAAGTAAGTTGTGTCAAGTTGTGCTCCTGGCTGGTGGCACCCCTAAACATCCCTCAATTTGGTTGAAATTGTTTGGGTTATATTATTTTGGTAGTTCTTATAAAAGGGCAGGGTGGTTGTGATCATATTCTGAAAAAAAAATTTTAACCCCCATTTCGGGACCACCCTAGTAAATAGTGGTTAGGGTTCATATATAATAGCTGGTGTTATGGGGCAGATGAACTTTAACACCTCTTAACTGTATATAATATCATGTTTAATATATTGTTCAGTTAGCATCTTGTGCCTTAGTTAGGTAACTCTTCTTGGTTATATATCAATTCATCCTTGGGCAGTCATTTTCTTAAAGTAGCCAATGCTGAAATGCCAAACTCTGGGTTAAAATTTGTTTTTTGATCTTGTTAAGCAGAAGACTTGGTTAAATTAACATACAGTATTTAGATATTTGCTGTTCTTATATACACCTTTTCCTAATAGTACTGGCATGTGTTTATCCATCATTGGTATTTAAAAAAATGATTGCCACAAGAATGGCATTAATTTTGTGGACATGAATATAGTTTTATGTAAATTACTGTGTACTACATACATTAGTACAGGTCCCTATAATCTCTTATTACAGCTGCATAACGTTCACACTCACCGCACTAAGGGAGTATCTAAGTTTTCTATTGGGTAGTGTCACAGTAAACACTCTGAAGGGGTAATTTGTATGTTGTATTATATCAGTGTCTGTGTATATAATGTTAAGTGTGTGTACTGATAGTATTAAGGGAGAACTCAAGGTACTGTTGTATGTTGTATTATACCAGTGTCTGTGTATATAATGTTAAGTGTGTACTGATAGTATTAAGGGAGAACTCAAGGTACTGTTGTATGTTGTATTATACCAGTGTTTGTGTATATAATGTTAAGTGTGTACTGATAGTATTAAGGGAGAACTCAAGGTACTGTTGTATGTTGTATTATACCAGTGTTTGTGTATATAATGTTAAGTGTGTGTACTGATAGTATTGACGGAGAACTCAAGGTTGATAGTATTAAGGGAGAACTCAAGGTACTGTTGTATGTTGTATTATACCAGTGTCTGTGTATATTATGTTAAGTGTGTACTGATAGTATTAAGGTCAGTTATTTTGTATGGAGAAGAAGAGACCTTCATTTATAGGAGAAGGTCAGTTATGTTTGTGTGGTGCTGGGACCTTAATTGCTTGGGGAAGGGCAACTATTTTTGTATTGTCACAGAGGGCAGTATTTTTATTATGTCTAAAATAATGAGTTAAAACTACTGGTTGGTGTTTCACCCTTCCTTCCACCCTCAACACTGCTAGACTAAACTCACACTGCTAGACTAAACTCACTCTGCTAGACTAAACTCACTCTGCTAGACTAAACTCACTCTGCTAGACTAAACTCTCACTGCTAGACTAAACTCGCACTGCTAGACTAAAGTCACACTGCTAGACTAAACTCACACTGCTAGACTAAACTCTCACTGCTAAACTCACACTGCTAGACAAAACTCACACTGCTAGACTAAACTCTCACTGCTAGACTAAACTCACTCTGTACTGCGCCCATGATTGTCATTCCTAAAAGCCCCCTTAATTCACATTACGCTATAACATTCAAATCCAATTTATACTGCCAGACTGGGGTCACTAAGTCTAAGGGGAATAACTTAACTCTATTCTTAATTTCTAAGGGTCGCTGCCACCAGACCCCCTCTGGGCAGTATGTAGCTCGTTAGGTAGTGGGCAGAGTGGACTAGGCACTGGGTTAGGTTTTTCATTGACCAGATCGATAAGGGGAAGGAAGGGTGAAACCATAACATGTCTTAACTAATTTATTCCTTATAAAACATACTGCATTCCAGTAAAATACAATTGAGTTGGCCTTCCTCAGAAGAACAATGATGATTTTGGTTACCCTTCTTACAATATCACTTCACACGTCAGACTGCTCCACCTGTTTGGAATATAGCACCTTAGGTCATCATACATAGTAACACCATCTCACCTCCCTGTAGCACCAGCTCACCACACCTGTTATACTCCACACCTGCAAGTATGGGACTCCTTGTAATTTCTAGGTACACATATCAGGCACCTCGTTCGCACACCGCCCTCGGTGGGTAGAGACGAGGGCTACAACAAGAGCCATACCAGTACTGTTTCTACGCCTGGTATTATGTCGCTCCAAGTGACGACTGCGGAGTTTCTCGCGTATTTCATTATGTATTCCTACTCATGTGTGGTGGTAGGCCGGGAATCCACAGGTTCATAGTGGAATAGCATAGCGAGGAGTAGTCATCTCACATGGTGGGACACTCACGGGGGTAATGGTGAGGTCAGGGACCTGAGGTGGTGGTAGAACGGAGGAGACAGAAATAATGCTTGATGGGCACACACCCTAACGCATTACTATTTCACTTATACATCAGGCAAAGCTTTAAACTGTAATAACTGCTATATAAGCCTTAATTACAGGGCGTGACGTAGCCCGATGGAGGACACTGACCTGAGGTGACGGTAGAACGGAGGGTACTGAGGGCAGTGCCCCGTCGCTCATCACACCGTAGGCCTACATTTTCCTATCTTTAATTTTTACTTTTATTTCTTATGGTTCTCACCTGAACACTTTCCGGTATATTGTCACTCATGCCTTATAAACACATACTTTAATCTTAAATTACACACTAAGGAAAGGTTCTGGTTTGCTAGTTCGTGGGCAAATTCATTGGGTTATATTACCAACGCGGCACACTCGAGGCGGGTACAAAGGGCGCTCCCTTAAAACAAAAGCCGAATGTTCATGGCGTGGGTATATCCACTTCACTTAAAACTGTAATGAGGGATCCTCCTCTCACACATTGCACTATTTGAACACAGACATAAGATTCTCTGATCACTGTACCTGTCGTGGGTATACGTCACCCGAGGAGACGAGGTGTATTAAGTTCACATCGATGCATACAATATATTTCCTTTCAAGTATAGTTTCTGGGTCACTCCCAACACCTCACATAGTTCTGATACATTTATCTTTTTTCCAGATCATTGTTCTCATGTATTTTCATATGATATCTGTGGAAGTTATGTTCGCTATACGTTTACAGACGTAAATAGTATGACCTTCAAACCACGTTCCACACTTAGTCCTATAGTACACTAGTCCGGCTCACCTGGACTTCCCCAATCATCTTATGGATACCTTGAGTTCTCCTTAATTAATATTATATAACCGTACCTGGGTACAATACAACACATGATTCAGTAACATTGAGTAAGTGAGTTATCCTTTATCAATGTTTCCCGTTCTCTGAGATTCTACTAGCGCGGCGGATTTGAATGTTATGTAGCGTAATATGAATTAGTTTTTTTTTTTGGAATGACAATGATGTGCACAGTACAAAAGGACTGTGTAAGACACAACAGGTGGAAAGACATATAAGTCTTGACACTTTTCAAGAGCTGTACTCCTATGTGGCTCTTACTCTGGATTACATTATTGACCCACCCTCATTCCCAGAGATGTACAGAAGGAATCAAACTGAGGGTGATGATGTTGATCAGATCGAAGATTGGTCTTGGGATTTCGATGCCAGGGTTAAAGGCTCAAGGACTCTTATTCAACATAAGGTCTCCTACCATCATCGTGGCTTTCCAAACTATGAGAAGCATGTTGGAAGTTCTTCGATCTCTGGCAACAAAACTGCAAAAATGAGATCAGGACATTACCGAGGCTATCTACTGGTTCAAAGTGTAACTGCAAGGCTTCAAGAAATAAGGTCCAATTTTGACACAAAGTTCACTTTATGGTACACAGCCTGTGAGAAAATGGCAGATGATGTTGGATGTCCAATGATCACTGGAAGGTAGGGCTGGGCAGGAATCGATTCCTGCGATTTTGATGAGCTACCTCAGAATCGGTTCTAAATTTGGGAACCGGTTCCCATGAAGCGATTCCACTAACACTAAAGTTCAGGCGCTCCAATCTCTCAGGGTAGCTGAGGCGCCGAAGTGCATCACCAGTCTGGTGGCCCTCCTTTGAACATTTTCAACCAACTAACAGTCCCTAGCATATCTCGGGGACCAGACGGGGTGACAGTACTCCAGATGGGAAAGCTTTTCACTCTTGAAGATCGTTACGAGGCACTGTGGCAGTGCAAGTGTACTCTGCCAGCCTCACGCTCAGTCGCTCACGAGCCTCACGTACGCGGAGTTGAATTGACTCATCAGTCGTCCTCCACTGCCAGTCCTTTCATCATTCATGTCAGGGGCCCCAGGGGCCCAGAAGGTGGGTGTCGATGGCTCAATGCAAATGTAATTGAGTCATAGTGCAACACTAGTACCTCTTTTCTAGCTGGAGTGTAGAGTTATACTACATGAATATGCGGAATGTTCTGCTTAATGTTCAAAATTTATGACGAAAGAGTCCAAAAGACTCTCTCTCTTTGAAGATTTTATTCAACTTGATTTGGATACTCGGAATAAAGTGATTCATTTCCAAGCTGGCCAGTTAGTCACGATTTCCTATCATCTTTCGTTTTTTGTTTTCAGGTCATTATGATGGCCTCTAAAAGAACAAGGACGAGCCCTGTGTGGACTCTCATGAAAAAAATTGACCCAGAAAGTGCTGTTTGTGTCCTCTGTAAAGACAGCCTCAAATACTGCGGTAGCACTTCATCCTTGACAAAACATATAAGCACCAAACATCCAACAGAGTATGCAGAGCTCCAAGAAGAGCAAGAAGGACATGTGCTGGAGCTGGCAGGACAATCAAGCAAAAAAACAAACCATGACACAACCCACTTTGCTTGAAACAATCAACAAGAAGAAAACTTACAAAGCAACTTCTTCTAGGAAGAGAGAATTGGACCAAATTGTCATGCAAATGATCGTCCAAGATCTACAACCGTTATCAGTGGTGGATGACAAAGGGTTTAAACGTCTGGTCAGTACATTGGATCCACGATATGAACTCCCTAGTCGGCGAGAATGAACAAGAACCCACCTTCCCAATGTAACGGGCCGTTTCTTTCTCTTTATATATACTGTATTACCTTAGCTGCAATATTTGTGATGGGACGTTTTCTTTACTTTATATTTTACCATCCAGATATTCTTTTCTCTTATTATTCTTCAATTCTTCATTTAGATATATACTTTATAGTCTTGCTCATATTCTTATACAAGTAATTCTGAGATTTCTATGCTTATAGTTTCCAAGTCTTTCATTTCTTTTCATATATAATATTATAATTTCTAAATTTCAATGTTCTTACCTTCCTGAAGTATACTCTGTTTTTATTTATATTCTCATACAAGGGTTTGTCTGGGAACCATGTTATTCTTAGTACACTTATTATACTTACAAGGGTAGGCTGCCACCACCAGACTTTTTGGGTAGAATATAACATATCTCATGGAAAGCTTTTGGGTAGTGTGGTAGATGTATATAGGCACGTGAGTCAGTATTATTTTCTGGGAACCAATGTTTAGAAGGAGTAGAGAGGTGATACTCGTAGATTACTAATTCAATATTTATTACCACAGTGAGTGAATAAGATGTTACTTAACTTCACTCAGATAAGACTGGACCCTCAGGTCTTACTGTACCATTTACAGAACAGCACCGCAATTACTTATTAATTCATGAAACACTTCAAGTATTTATTATATCATTAAACACCTCCAAGTACTTATTACTTCATTAGGCAATTGTTGTATTATTCCTCTGACAAATGAGATTCAGTAATTATTATACAGGTATAAGATAACAGTGGACCCTCAGGTCTTACTTTTATAACTAACAAATCACATCTTCAATTCTTAGTTACACATTATTCACTGAGGTTCAGTATCTCAGGGTCACTACCGATAAATACCTAACACACTGGACAAACTCCACACCTGTAGCAACATACAATACCTCCGGTTAGTTCACAAGGAACAACATGGCACTTTTAACTCTTATTCGGTGGTTCAATACTTAACCTGGGATACTGTATTTCTGCTAGTTATTCCCCAAACATGGGCCGATACTTCGCCATGCAAATAGATGGACTACAATCACCAGACGGAGTCAGCGGGGCACATTTGTTTACAGGATTGCCCGCTAGCTATGAGCGCCCAGCCCGGGAAGGGTGGACTCGGGGCGGTGGGTCGACCATGGCGTCTGCCACAGAATCTCGCCCTGGGATTCTAATCTCGCCACCTTAAAGACATCCTTCGAGAGCCATCTTGCCCATAGGCGGCTCTCGAACCTCACTGGTGTTGCCAACACTCAAACAGCGTCTGGAGACGTGGAGGAGAAATCACAGAGGGAGTTATTTCTCCCCCGCGCGTCGGCATATATACGGGCCTGAGGGCATATCCCTACGAGAAAGACAAATTTTACTAATAATGGACCTTCTATTCAAAACGGTCGCTGTGACCGTCAGTGTCACAGATCAGGCTAATTTTCTACGTCTATCTATGATCTACTCAGAGATTGAATTTGTCAGGAAAGAGGTAAAATGGAGTTATATACGCACTAACAACTATACTGGCCTGACCTCAAACCACAACCCAGACCCAAACAGTTGTTAAGTCTTGGAGAATTTCGAGTTTGACGGGAACTGTTCAGGAGATTAATGACTTTCTTAAATAGACAACTGACACTAACTAAACTACAAACATCAGATTCTCTGATGTTTGGGCGACAAAATAATATAACTTCAGTAGCGATCAGAAACTCATGGATATCCCCACGGACGACATAAAATACGCCACTCTCGCTGGCAAACTCGACTCTCACTTACTTGACACGTTTTACTAACAATAAGGACAGTTGAAGCGTTCAACACCACTCACAATGGATCTTGAATGTTCCAACTGTTAACAGACATATCTAAGTTGACTCAAAACAAGGGTGTTCTCTCTTACATTCAAATTCATTTTATAGAGAGGTTGGTTTCAGTAAGGCAGAGAAAATGGGATAACGGAGGACTGAGGCGTCTTGAAGCGATGAGAAAACGGACTCCTCAGATGGAGGACTCAAACGAAGGCAGAGCTACATGTTTTGTGGGCTATTGAGCGTAATATGAATCGTCTGATTTTGGCGTTAACTGACGTGTATGACCGTGGTCATTACACCAACATTTACGACCAGGAAGTTAAAAGAGTAAAGAAAGAGTTGGAGAACACAAATGCTGTCTCACTGACCACAGACATATGGACCTCTAGAACTAAACAAGGATTCATTACAGTAACAGTTCACTTCATTTCGCCGACATGGAAATTAAAGTCGGTGGTACTGGAGACAATTAGGATGCAGGAAGCACACACTGTAGCTAATATTGCTGAGGAATTAACAATCATTTGTGAAAACTGGAACATTTTTGACAAAGTCTGCTCTTTTGTTACATACAATGCAGCCAATATAACTTCAGCTGTGAGCAACATCATGAAGCTACGTCATCTACCATGTTTCACACACACTGAATTTGGTTGTAAGAGATTCCATTAAAAACACTGAGGAAGTTAAACATTTGCAAGAGAAAGTCAAACACATCGTCACCTACTTTCATCACAATGTAAAGGTGTAATGGTCATGACGGCTAACCTGAAAACCTTAAGGATTCACATTACGCTCAAACGTCCACAAAACCTTCCGAGTCCCCCAGTGGAAACGTCCCCCGTTTTCTATGTTTCCCCCGTCTTGGTCTTTGGGAGTAGACGCTGTATGTTGGGACCTGTTGCCATCCAAACCTTTGTAATCAATTTAATTTGGCTTTCGATAGCTGAGTCAGAGCATTGTTAGTTGAGATGATAATAGAGAATGAAAATGAGTTCATAGTCTCAATTTCAAGGTCAGAGTGTACAGTAAATTAATTCATCGGAATAGAAGTAGGTGGACTCCCTGGTCTGTTTTGAGTGAGGGCCCCGCGGGCATTTCAACCGTTAGTGAGTGCCCGTCCCTTCACCCATACAGGTAGGCCACCCACTCTGTGTTGTAATTTGCCCTTCTTTAAGTGATTTGACCCAATTAATAGTTGAGTGCAAGTGTTACAGTAACGTAGTTGATATGCTCTGAGTGAAGTCATATTTACGTCTTTAACGTCCCCTGAAACGTGATGTTGTTGTCACCGTTAGTGAGTGCCCGTCCCTTCACCCATACAGGTCCCCTGATGCTGATCCCGTTTGTCTCCCGATCCCATTGTGATTATTGAATCGCTCTACCATCCAACAACGGCCTCGGATGTATTAGTTGTCCAGCCGGGATCATATGTGAGAAGATGGCACCGATGCGGCCGGATTAATGTGCCCCAAGGCTTCGTTGGGCCAGACCCCAGACCCGCCATGTGTCTGGCTACCCATCTCGGGTCGGAGTGTAACCGACCACAACAGCAGTTGTAGAGGCGCCAGTGCCATACCCTGTGACAGGCCTTGGAATTATGGTCCACAGTGTGGTTGTAGGTGTTGTTAATACTTACCCATGTTGTGGGGGACCCATGTCGGGGTTTGTATCAGTATTAGTGTCTTGGGAGGAAAGACAAGGAGCTGGTCCTACGATATAATGTAAGGTGACACCAGGTATTGGGTGCACGGTAAGAGTGTAATGTCCGAATAATTGCTGTTGAGTAAATAGGAAAACAAGGAAACCAGTACATAAGACATAGAGAGTTTGCAATAGGCCCAGGAGCTGAGCCTGGCAGTTATATGTTAATAACATCTATTTTCCCTTGGATTTTATATTAATAAATTTGTTTTTAGAGTACTTTAGGTGTATTCATTTCTCCCACAGTATTTTACCTTTATTTCCATCCAAGTGACCTGATACCAAAATTACCATACTCACGTGCCTAGACCCTCGCCCATGCTACCCAAGAATAGGTGACGGAACTGAGTAGAGTAAGAACTAAGAGAAGTAAATAAGATGAGGGTGGTGTAGAAACAGAGAGGGAGTCAGGCCCCCTCACATTGGTGGCAGACCGAGAATGCGCCCCCTCACATTGGTGGCAGCTAGAGAACCCGCCCCCTCACAAAGGCATCGGCTAAATTGAGTAAGCTTCAAGAACAACATTGTCTACCTGTCAAGAAACTTATCCAAGAAGTTGAAGCAAGGTGGAATTCGACTTACTATATGATGCAGTGCTTCATACAACAAAGCCAGCTCATTACCACTACTCTCTGCTTGATGGGAAGAAATGACATGTGTCTGAATAACGAGAAACTGCAACGGATAACCAAGACTGTGGTTGTTCTCGAGCCATTTGAGGAGGCAGAAAAATTCACCTCATTATCAAAAATAATTCCTATGGTTAGGGGATTACAAGACTACAGGTATATGCACTCCAGCGAGGACCATTAAGTTCATCAGTTGTACAGAACTTTTCCTCTTGGCATGGAACTCATTCAGCAAATGACAAGAAGATTTCACACTAGGGAAGGAAGTATTTTTTGTAGGAACAGGAAGCTTATTGGACCTAGATTAAAAAAAAGTGCCTTTTGCAGATCTTACGAATGTAAAGATAATTGAGGAGCGTTTAGTTCGCTGAATGCGATGTACAGAAACAACAGAAGTTCAAGAACCATCTACAAGCATGTCGGTTCAAGCAGAGTCCTCAGGTTCCTCACAAACTGTTAAAACACAACCAAAGAAAAGCTCACTCTGGGCTAAATTCGATGCCAAGGTTGAAAAAATTGCACTCGTCTCTTCAACACACCCTTCTACAAGGCCTTATATTGAAATGAGAAGATATTTGGAATCGCCAATTCCTAGAGAAGAAGATCTGCTAGAATGGTAGAAAAAACATGCCGTACTTTTCCCTAAACTCCAAGAACAAGCGAAAATGTTCCTCTGCTCCCCAACATCATCAGTTCCCTCAGAAAGGCTTTTTTCTAAGGCTGGCAAACTAGTGTCCCAAAGGTGTAGGTGTATAAAAGACAAAAACGTGAATATGATCCTCTTCCTTAACAAGAACCTGAAGTAGAGTAGACACTCCTTGTGTTTTGCAGTCATTTCTATGGAAAGAGACACTGTTTTGTTAATTATCAATTCTAATTAATTAAGAGGTTAGACTGATACGTACAGTCTTTTGGTTTCTTTGTGATTACACTGCTGCATGAATGTGTTTGAATAAAAACTGTATTAATTTCCCAATATAGGCTTCAATTAATTATTATGATTGATCAACAATTGGTATTAGTGGATGTGTGAAGTTGTGAACTGTGAAGGAGTAATGTTTATAATAGTGATCAGAAGTATGTATTTATTTCCAAAATGATTGACATTACTTTTCACTAGGAAAATTATATTTCTGTAAAGTAAAGAGATAAGAATTATATGTGTATTTCCAAATTATTGATATTATTTTTTAAAGGAAATTAGATTTTGGTAATTACAACAAAAATATTTGACCTACTATAGAAGTAAGAAATAAACATCTTTCATTACTTCTTAAGTTTATTGTATTCCCCAAATAAAATAAAATTTAAATATTTAATACATTTACATGCTGTCCTTCCAAGACAGCAGTGATAACATGACAGAGATTAGCAGTCCCCTGAGGGAGGCCTTTTGCTGCCCCCTATAACTATATGACAGTATTTGCTTACTTTGAGGAATCGATTCCAGGGATTCCATTGGCACTGAGAATCGGAACTGTCTATTCCAATTTTAACGATTCTTGCCCATCCCTGGAAGTGGAAGGCAACACTACAGAGCTAATGCTGCAGAAAGTTCCACTCAGGAACATTTCAAAATGAATGTTACAATCCCTTTCATTGATTACATTGTAGGGTTACGTTATATTATGTTGTCTAGCACTCAGGATGGATGGATGGATGGAAACTCTAAGGTGGTGGTTTTCTTATAATATAAGTTATATGAAAGACAGTCTGGTGCTGGAGGTGCCATGTAGTGAGGAGCTGCTCAGTAGACATGTTCGGTGAGTAGCGTGCTGAAGGAGGTAGATGTGCAGGAGCTTCGTTAGAGGAGATGTTGCCTGTTGCTGGCCTCCAGGTTGAATGAGAGCTGGACAGCGAGGAGCTTGCTTGGAGGAGGTGTTGCGTGTTCAGGAACCGAGGCCAGAATGAATCTTAATGGAGAGACAGAGCTTATATACACAGCAGCTGGAAGTAAACCTGTGGGAACTCACCGGTTTCTCGACTCCGTTGCTAGGATACGGTAGCAGCTGGTGACGCCTCCCCCCCCCCCCCTTCTGGACCGCTCGTTTAGTTGCTAGGATACTGTCGCATTGGAATGCGGATACGCAGTTGTAGGGGAGACGTCCACCACAACATTATCTCTGAGATGAAAACAAGATCAAAACTAAAGACACTTATCTGAGCCAAGCAATATTTTCCCTGCTGCCAGTTAACACTATGAATTGCTTTAATGTCCGAAGCTGAAGTTTTGGGAGGCAGGTCTTCCAGTTCCTTCTTCCCTCACCAACGAGCTACAGGAGTGGGTGGCCCATTATCAGGTATGTGAATATATCAATAGGTCATTTGCTTTGTTTTTCAATTGCAGATATTAATTCACAATATCTGGAATCTCCCATGTGGCACCTAACAGACTGTCCATGCAAGCTGAGAACAGTCATATTTGGTGTGTGATATGTTTTATAAACGGATTTTACCTTTTAAGGGCCTGCGCTGCCTCCATTTATACGGGCCTGTATGTCAGTAACAATTCCTTTTACTCTCATACTTATTATCATTGGTAGCGTGACGAGAGGAGGCTCGTGGGTATATGTAGTGATAGTATCAAGTAATAGGGAAGAAATAACGGTAGATACTCTAGGTAAATAATAGACACAATATACAAATATAAAATTTATTTAAACATTAATATGGATGTAGGAGAAAGAATATATATGTACCAACAGACGAAATCTGGTACTATGCCCTCAGGCTCAACATACTCACACCACTACTGGGTGGACATACTCAATAACACTCCCACCACTACTGGGTGGACATACTCAATAACACGTAACTCTTATAGTCACTTAGCACCATAAAGACCAGGGGCAACTGCCACTACAACACTCAGTCGTCAGGAGTGATACTCAAGCAACC
Organism: Homarus gammarus; assembly: GCA_958450375.1. Classification (NCBI taxonomy): domain Eukaryota; kingdom Metazoa; phylum Arthropoda; class Malacostraca; order Decapoda; family Nephropidae; genus Homarus; species Homarus gammarus. The sequence continues at coordinate 40,329 of CAUDMG010002839.1, forward strand.
GCCATGGGGTCCTGCCACCATGGGGTACTTTCCGACGAACTCTGAAGATCCCAGTGGATTAACCCCACCACACAAATAGCCCTACTGAGTTAGACACTCATCCATCAATGATGGGGACTGGTAGTGGTGTGTGGCGTGGTGATCCGGGGTCACTCGCAGGCCGAGCGTTAGGGCCAGACGAGCCAGCTGTGGGGGCCATAGGTAGTCTGAAGTGTCTGACGGCTGGGTCTCACGAAGGTAACTGATCCTACGGGACCTCGGACATCTCCCCAGACATAGTGGATACAACATCTACCATACAGACACGGCTTAGGCTGCGTTAGGGACCTGTATGGGTGAAGGGGCGAGCACTTACTAACAGTGACAACGACATCACATTTCAGGGGCGTTAAAGACGTAAATATTACTTCACTCAGAACATATCAACTACGTTACTGTAACACCTGCACAATCAACTATTATTGGGTCAAATCACTTAAAGAAGGGCGAATTATAACACAGAGTGGCCTACCTGTATGGATGAAGGGGCGAGCACTTACTAACGGTTGAAATGCCCGCGGCACCCTCACTCAAAATAGGTCAGGGAGTCCACCTACTTCTATTTCGATGAATTAATTTACTGTACACTCTGACGTTGAAACTGAGACTATGAACTCAGTTTCATTCCCTACTATTATCCTCACTAACAATGCTCTGGCTGAGCTATCAAAAGCAAAATTAAATTGATTACAAAGGGTTGGATGGCAACAGGTCCCAACATACAGCGTCTTGCTACGAAACCTGCGGATTATATTCAAAGTTCCCTTTAGACAAAGACGGCCTATCGATGACGTCATCAAGGAAACAGAGAAAACGGGGGACGTTTCCACTGGGGGACTCGGAAGGTTTTGTGGACGTTCGAGCGTAATATGAATCCTTAAGGTTTTCAGGTTAGCCGTCAACACGATCATGACAACCTATGTTCACGGAAACCCTTTCTTTTTTTGCTTTCAGACTCTGTTTTTAGTTTGTTAAAAACACTATTTCTTATAAGTTCTTTCTTATGGAAAACTCAGTTTTTGCTGAAAACAGTAGTTTTTAGTTTGTTTTTACTTCATTTTACAGTGTAATGAAGGAAATCTCACTTAAGAAGATACAGGAAGTATCTATAGTAATAGGATTGTTAAAGTGAGGAAAGTTGATAACGCGGCCGAATAGTTATTTGACTTTCCATTATATAATCTTCGGCGAAATCTTCTGAACAACAATTCTAAGTACAGCTATTTATTAGTTAAGTGAATGGCAGGGACACATTAATAGATCATTATATTGACGTTAGTAGACAATGACTCCCGGACACATACAGTATACGGGTATGACATGGATACACTTCCCACCGTAAGTAACTCACCCTATGGATCGTTCTGACAATGACTCGTGTGTGACCTGAGGGAGGCCCAACAGCCGGGGACCCTGACTGTAGGGCCAGGTGCTGCTGAAGAGAATGGTCCAGTCAGTCACTGGAATCTGTCTGCCAGCTGTGGACTCGGTGCAGGAAGGGAAGTCCCCCTCCGAACCTCGACTTGTGATTGAGTGTGGCCCCATCTCTGTCTGGGTTCTGTCTCTCTGTCTCATCCCTGGAAGGAGCTGTAGACCTCTTTTATTGGAGGACTTAGGCCGGCAGGTGTCGTCTCCTAATTATCAATAATTTGGGGGAGTCTGAACACGTGTTTACTCAGTTGTGTGATGGTTCGGAGTCACAGGGCGTGGTGTGCTTATCGTGGTACGTCGGTCGGTAATGCACCCTAATTATTACCACCCTGGGTGTGTTTGGTCAGGTGTCGGTGTACTTGCTGGAGGGCAGTTTCTTGAATTAACAACAATGTTTTGTTCGGATTCAAGCATGTCTTATTGTTTTGCTTGTATGTTTCATTGCTTCATTGTGTTATTCTTTGTGGAGTGATTCCTTACATAGATGTCTCTGTTAGCTCATGTTATACACTGATAGTTGCACTTTCTATTCTGTGTTATAATGTAATCAACTTTGTAGAGGAAAGCTTACGTTTGTCTCAGTCTCCGTTGGACATTGCAAGAAGTTGTTTCTCTCACCCTGACCGATGGCTAATTATATACACAACAAACGGTGACGAGGGGGCTTTTGAGTGTTCTGTTGCCCACGGATGCCCTGAACCCTGGCCCAGTTTGAATTGTTGCAGGAATTCCAAGTGGGGAAGGACTGGTCTGATTTTGTAGATCGGCTGAAGCAATATTTTGTGGCTAACAAGCTCAACGCTACTGTTGAGGCTGACCGTCGGCATGTTGTGTTGCTGACGGTGTGCGGGAACAGGACTTACTGTTTGATGAAGGATCTCGTAGCACCTGCCAAACCTACAAGCAAGATTTAGGAGGAGCTTACCAAACTCATTGAGGACCACTGCAAAGCAAAAAGCAGATGTGATCACATCAAGGTACAAATTCTATGCAAACGTCAGAAAGGAAAGACAGGATATATCAAGATTATGTTGCTGATTTACATCATCTGGCCAAGCCGTGTGGATTCGTAGCTACATGCAAGCCGCTGTCAGCTCCCTAGTTTACCTGTCCGAGTTCTGGAATGGTTAGTACAGGTAGTAGCAGAGGTGAGGTGACGAACATTGAAAGCAAAAAAATCTATTGGGTGTTGGCGTTGTGGTTAGAATCACAAACCACACCTGTGTCGTTTCAAGCAATATATTTGAAACAAATGTGGAAAAATGGCCACCTGCAGAAAATGTGCCGCAGGGCTGATAAATCTGCAGAAACTCGTGTATCATGTACTGCAGCCTGCAGCTGATGGCTTGCAGGAGCCTTCCAGTATTTACGACCCTGGTGGGACTAACATTTTAGAAACTGGGACAAGTGACAGTGAAGTGGAAACGAGAAGGTTTCTGCCACTCTTACTTGGACACATTAAACTCTTATAAGCAGTGCCATTACATTTCGGGCTAAAATACAAGAGGAAACAAACACTAAATCACCTGAATGCCATCATGTTCTGCCAAAAATGCTGCGAATAGGACAGTTGCCTTCGCCGCGGTGCTCAGTGTGGCCCCAGCAGGGTGAAGAGGTGTCAGGTTGATCAAAGGCACCGCCACCAGGCTGACCACAATGAGCAAACGTGCCACCCGGAGCAGAGGTGCAAGCTTTGAGGAGTTCTTCCTTACCCGCATGCTGTCTTGAGGTGCGGTGGTGTTTCAACGATGATGTCTGGGCACTTAAGTTTATTATGGCAAACCTGACGATATGCCTTCGTCGGAAGTTCCTGGTACTCAAGCTAGTCAAGAGCTAAAACGTCCTCCGATAGCCAATTTTCTTGGAAATGGTGACAAGGAGGCATAACCTGGAGATGTCAGTTGTTGAGAATATGTTAGACGATGATTCACAAGCATTAAATAATCTCCGTGCACCCATCTGGTATGCATAGGATTTCACCAAATATAGCGGCATTGCAGAGAACCGCTAGTTGAACATAAGTTTACTTGCACAAACATGTAGTCCACATAAAAGATATTAGTTATGTTTATCGAGTGTGTAATAACGACAGTAAATACACAAATTACCAAGACAGACTGATAACTGCATGAATCAGAGCCTCGTAATTCATAAGCAAACACCAAGATGTTAGTGAACAGTGATCCTGAAAGAAGATTGCACTATGAGATTCAATACACAGACAATTTAGTCGGAGTTAATTTGTTATAGTTTGACATAAATGTGTTCCAGGGTCGTAAATACAGGTGTGTATTAAGAAAAGTTAAATAGATTATCTTGAACGATACCAGTTTTCGTTTCTATGTATGAAAAGGCACGAAACTGGTTCATGGAAACACTTATCCAAAGGTAGTAAATAAACTAATTCAATATAACAAATATAATTAGACCAAATGTGAGACGATACTCGCCGACGATATAAGGAGCCCTACATAGTGGTTGCCAGACGAAATAATCGAATGATATCTTGTGTGGGCGCGTTTCCCACACCTCTACATCACCCTCATCGTACTTACTCCTCTTAGTTCTTACTCTTACTCAGTTCTGTCACCTATTCATTTGGTTAGCATGGACATTCTTTTGGTAGCATGGTCGAGGGTCTAGGCACATGGGTATGGTAATTCTGGTATCGAGTCACTTGGACGGAAATAAAGGTAAAATACTGTGGGAGAAATGAATACACCTAAAGTACTCTTTAAAACCAAATTTATTAATACGAAATCAAAGGGGAAAAGACATATTATTAATCATATAACTACCAGGTTCAACTCCTGGGCTTATTGCAGACTCAGTACTTTCTTCTTTACTTATTTTCTTACCTCTTTACTTATTTTCATATTTCTTTACTCAAACAGTAATTACTCAGATCTTACATTCTTACTGCACACAAACCTTACTGGTGTTACATTACATGGCATAATAGGACCAGTTCTTTGGCCCTACCCACAATACATAGTACATGGCCCTCATTGTAGATTACTTTACTCACATACTCGTTAATACTGACACCAGCATATACAGGGGTCCACTACCCAACATGGGATAATTGTTTCTAACTAATTATCCCTAACATACATGTTACAACACTCTCTATGAAACATATACTTCCAAGGAGTAACCCAGGGTAGAACACTGGGGCTCACCACCATTGTTGTGGTCGGTGGTAGCCAGACACATAGCGAGTCTGGGGTCTGGCCCAACGAGGCAGTGAAGCACATTAATCAGGCCACATCGGTGCCATCGTTTCATATATGATCCCTGCTGGGTATCTGCTACATCCCGGGCAGTTGTTGAGTGGTTGAGCGATGCAAGAATCACAATGGGATCTGGAGAAAACATTGGAGCAGCGTCAGGGAAGGACTGGGAAGCATGACAACACAAACAACTCTCTTGTCTAGACGACAGACGTGTTTACGTTATATTACTTCTACACTGGGTGAATGACAATTCAACTGTTAAAGCATGAACACTGATGAACACTGATATTCACTACAATTGACTGAATTAACTGAATGGCTACACATAAACATACCTGGAGAAACAATGGAGCAGCGTCAGGGAGCGCTCTCCCTGGCGATGCACGGGTATAAATACCCCTGAGTTGCCAGTGATCGCTACTCACGCAATGACAATAATCACAAACAAACTAACTGTTACTCATTCAAAGATGACCCTCAGTTGACAAAGGTCTGGCGAATTACTTGAGTTGATACACACAGACTAATTCAAGATTGAGCTTCCCAGGAGAAAGTGGAATAACAACACATTGATAACTGTCTTCACAAAGGCGGGACTCTGGCTGGGAACAAGTGTAGCGTCGATGGGGAAAAACACGTCTTCTCAGGGGTCGCTAACTCACTCATGTTTTGCTGTCGTGGAGTTTAATAAGAATCATTAGTTAAATAGATCAGCAGTCAACGTGACCATGACAATCTGGATTTCATGTCCTTTCGTATTGCATACTTGTACCCTTAAATTGGAAAACATACATTACATCAGCACTGGTCGGGACACTGAGTGTGGACCACAGGTTGAGAGTGTTCCTTTTCATACAGGCAGAGCTGCCGCCCGCTACTGAGGTTAAGAAGGAAAGGAAAATTAATTCATTACCACCGGTTTTAAGGCAACAAATAACCAACTCAACGAAGTACACGGAAAGTGTGATTAAATTTACTTGTAGCGCCGTAAACAACCGGCAGTGAAATGCCACTTGTAACATCGTAAGCAACCGGCAGTGAAATGCCGCTTATAACACCATAAGCAACCAGCAGTGACCTACTATCATCAAACATAAATACAAGCAGCGAGCTTGTCCTCGTAACAGGAGAAAATCTTCCTCTCAACAAATGTCCATTGGGCAGGGTCCCGGCAGTGGTCCCAAGAGCTGATGGTCTGGTGCCCCAGGTGCCTGTGCAAACCGCTGGGGAGTTCTGAAGGCCAGTGACCAGTGTATGCTTTCTTGAACACACCAATCTTGGGCAATTGCCTAACGCCGGGAGTGTTATCGCCTCTGCCTTATTAGGCTGGTGTCAGTGCTGACGTTCATTGCCTTGCCTGAACAAACATTAGATCTCTCAGCCTGCGACCATGCCCCCCCCCCCCCCCCCACGCGACCTGTGACCTCGCCAGATGTGTTGGGGGGCGGTGTTTACCGCCGGCATCAGTGCTGGCACCGCAAGGAGTGTTATCACAGCTGGCGTCAGTGCTGGCGAGTGAGTACTGGCGTGTGAGTGCTGGCGTTTGCTGCCTTACCGGAACAAAGATTGGGGGGTGGGCAGTGTTTACGGACAGGAGAGTAAGAGCGGGGGCTGCTGCTCCTTACTGTTGAGCCACCGAGGCCACCATTTGTAAGAGCGCGCACCACAAGCTGCCACCATTTGCAAGAGCACGCACCACAAGCTGCCACCCTGTGAGGGCTTGGCACTCTTACAACAACTTGGGTAATACTCTGACCTGGTAGCGTGACATGAGAGGAAGGCCCATAGGTTCATGTAATTAAAGTATCGAGTATTAGGGAAAGAACAACGGTGAATACTATAGGTGAATCATAGACCCACAGACAAATACACTGTTTATTAAACACAAAAATGGTTACAGAAAAGATGCTGTATGCACCCAAAGTAGGAACTCCTGGTACCCTGCCCTCAGGCTCAATTTACTTGCACCACTACTGGGTGTACACACACCAAATACTACGTCTTGCACGGTCACTATGTTGAAATGCACTGTAGTTTAAGCTTTTCCCCATCTAGTCATTATATATCTTATTTGTATCACTTATGTTACTTGTGTATTATTTGTAATTCGAAACCCATTCCCCAAATATGTAACTGTATATTTTCAGCCTTCTGGCTGCCAAGCTCTTTCAATAAACCGTTAATTATTATTATTATTACATAACTCTCACAGCACTCTTAGCACCAAATAAACCTGTGGCACCTGTCAGTACAACACTCAATACCCAGGGGCAATACTCCAGCGGCCGCCATGGGAGTCTCAACACCAAGTGACTCCTTCCAACACTCCAATAATTCCGGTGGACTGACACCACCACACAAGTAGCCCTACTGAGCTATGTACTGTACTCATCCACCAATGATGGGGCTGGCAGTATTTTGGGGGCTTGACGATCCGGGTTCACCGCGTGGACATAGCGTTAGGGGAATACTACCCCCTATGGGGCCCATAGGTGTTAGGAGCTTCTGACGGTCGGGGTTCACTGGGACACCCGACTCCACTGGACCTCAGACATCTCCCCAGACTAGTGGATGGGTCATCCATGCAACAGACACGGCCTAGGCTGCAATAGGGACTTGTGGGTGGGAAGCGTGGCGGCTCACTGACTGTTGAGCTGCCAGCCTCCTTCCAGTCACGCTAAAGTCATGGATTCTACCTACTCAACCATTTCACGGAATTATGTTACGTAACACTCTGACGTTTGAAACTGAGACTACGAACTCAGTTTCATTACCTATTATATCTTACAAACAATGCTCTGACTGAGCTATCAAAACAGAATTAAATTAATAACAAAAGTTGGATGGCAACAGGTCCCAAAAGCAATGCCTTCTACAAACCGAGGAGCAGATTCAAAAGGTTCCTCTAGAATATTAAATAATTCCTCAGTTAATCTCCCAACCACAATTTCACTATGATTATCAGAGTCTCTGATATTCATAGTGAAAAAAAGGTTACAGGGTCTCGGTAGATGCAAAAGAGTTTACAACTCGGTCAACAAAACACATGACAACTCGATGACTCATCAAAGAAAACAGGGAGAACGGAGGACATTCACTGGGAGACTAGAAGGTTTTGTGGATGTGTAAGCTTAATATGGATCATTAGTTTAACAGGGTAGCCATCATTACGGTCATGACAGAGCTCCCCCTTCCCAAGATTCATATTATGCGGTAACGTTTCAGAAAACAAGTAAGTAGTTACACAGATTCTTTAAACAAACTGTTACCTTCAGCATGGTGTCACACATAACATACGCTCATAAACAACACATCTCAGGACGATATACAGGACATCTGGCGCAAAAACGCATACAACACAAGACACAATGGTACATACATGGGATAACAGTAGTAAAAAAATCTAACATCACTGACACTTCAAATAGGGAAACAAATACAGGTAATATACATACATAAGAATAATGTAATGACATAGAAAAAGCATAAAATAGGGGGTTACATACATAACAAAAAAATGTGCTACACAATACACTCTTTGGAGATACAGCTTCTCATATCAAAAAAGGTTTCACCTAGAGGAGATTGATAAATGCTTACTCGGACACCACTGGAGATTTTAACTTAGATTTCTCAAGCTAGGACGTAGATAACGGACCCCATTAAGTCGAAGGAATGAATTGAATGACTTTAAACGAAAGAGTCATTGTCAAACCGGGAGTCGTAGCAAACTCAAAGGATCCCAAACGAGCAGCGATAATCCAGAATATGATGCAAAACGAGACGGTCCGTATGAGAACACAACCAAACCAAAAAACTGTCTGTACTTATGCATTTGCCATTTAGCAGAAATCAGTGCCATGCTTAACATGCCCGACCCCACCTAAAAGTCATGAACACTACTCCTATACACAACCACAAGTTCTGATCCGGACTGACTCACAAAATTGAGAATTCACAAACTGGTATCTTACTCAACTGGTAACAGATACCATCAGATCATTGCATAACAGCCAATCCATCTTCCAACCTCCATGTCTTGCTGCAAATTGACAATCCTCTCTGAAAAAAAAAAATCAACAGAAAAAAAAATCACAAACTCCTACATACTCACAAGCATTCCCATTGCACCACATTCCCACACTCACATGGCAGACAACATACTCACTTTCCACAACTTACTGATGCAAGGCAACAACACATTCTCTCACTTACCAGTTGTACTTCCAAATTGCAACACAAATATGCAAAACATCACTCTTCACCCTGCACATCAACAACCAATGCATTCCAGTCAAAGGTCTACAACCCTTAAAAGATCTCGGCAACACTGATGCTCGTCTCTCACATAAATGGCCAAGAGAGGACATTCCTCACTCTTCCCTTCTACACTCCCTGTCCATCAGGCCATGCACCTGATGCAACAACCGGTGGTAAGACCCCGGGTGTCATTCCTTTGAATGAACATGTCTCACCCCCATACTTCTCAGCTCTACACACTCAACTTACTGGACACAGGTTCTGAGCTGAATGACCTGAATGTTCTCTTGTGACGGCCATCATGCGGAGGTCACAACAACTCACTGTACTACACAACACGGGCACAGTGCACACTTTAAAAAACAAACGGATTACTGCCTAACTGTCCTTCTAATACACAAAGACACTTTAAATACTGCCTCAAATTACTACTCAACTTATACTCACTATCCCTAGTGATAATACTGGAATATGAAACTGTTACTTTACTGCTTCACTGATGAATACCGAGAAAAACATCACTGTACTCTGTTGTCACTTCCAAGACAAACTGTACTGTTCACACTCAAAGCAATAGTACTTGTTATTGTCAATCTCTGTAGGGTGCAACCTGTATTAACTCTTCCGGAATTACACTGTACTCTAACAAATCAAACTTAAAAACGAAATCAGACATTTCCATTACTGAGAGTTACGCTCATAAAAATAAAGTGGTAATACTGTAATACTTTACTAGACTGTCCCCTCGGTACTCAACAAATATTCACTGTCTGTTTCAATTGCAGTGATTCAACACTGTTATCACTTCACAATGTACTCTGTTGTACTCACAAATGGGGGGTACTTACAAGTACTTTCACCAATCAATTTTCAAAGATTGCGTTCTTTACAGATGTCCATATCACCACAGAGTCCTCAACTCATCAAAGTAATTGCTGAAATAATAAATGTATTAGATCTCAAATAAACATAAAAAACACTTAATGACAATGCCTGGTAAGTCTACACTGCAAGAACTAATGCTCTATGCACTAAAAATCATACTAGTAGAACACAATACAAAAAAATACAATAGGTACTTGGAGATATAACACAACACGTGTTATACAAATAAACTCACTTGTCAAAACTGACGTCCAACTTCCAATTGAAATTAGAAACAAATACCTCCAAAATATGTCAATTCAAATAACACTCAGTTACATAACCTTAATACAATTACGCCCTTCCGGTACACTCAGAAATCAACACTGCCCACAACACTTCTTAACGGGGAATCGGTTGGTAGAAGCGGTATAGGTACCGTTCTTGCACGCGCAAAGCGATGATGTCCCGGGTTGGATTCCCCGGGCCGACGTGACGGAATTGTCTGGGACTTACTTCCAGCCCCCAGTAGGCCCTGTTCACCCTAGCAGTTACAGTAGGTACCTGGTGTTGTAAGCCGAAAGTTTGCGAATTAATTCGTTTCAGGCACAAGTTGTTGGGAGCTCCCAATTAGATTGAGGACATAACCACTGACTTCTTCAGGCTTCTACGCCCTTGACTCTTCAGGGCTTCTCAAGCCCTTAACTCATGAGACGTTAAAGGCAAGCCTGGCACTTAGCATGCTTCCCTGTTGGGGCGCTGGAAATGCTTACTAAGCGCTTCACCTTACAACAATGATGTAGGGAAGTGCCCAATATTTAAAAAAACAAAAAAAAAAACACTCTTAACACGGGCATATGTTCAACGCGTCCCTCATTGTCTTGTAAATAACAAAGTATTCACTCTGAGTGATCACACCCAATTGCTATTTGTGGTACCAGTGTAACGGACCACGGTCTTACACGCCAGTTAGCGCCAAAATCAAAATTGATTCCCATATTAGGCGCTCCAATAGCCCACAAAACATGTAACCTCCGGCTGTCGTTTGAGTCCTCCATACTGAGAAGTCTGTTTTCTCTCAATCACTTGAAGACAACCTCAGTCCCCGTTATCCCATTTTCTCTGACGTACTGAAACCAACCTCTCTCTAAAAGGAATTGTGAGTGCGAGAGAGAACACCGTTGTTTGGAGTCAACTTAGATATGTCTGTTACAGTTGCAACAGTCAAGAAATCCATTGTGAGTAGGGGTAGAACGCCTTCAACTGTCCTTATCGTTAGTAAAAACGTTGTCAAGTTAAGCGAGTGGTCGAGTTTTGCCAGCTAGAGTAGGCGTATTTCTATGGTCGTCCTTGGGGGATATCCATGAGTTCTGATCGCGCCTGAAGTTATATAATTGTGTAGATCCCGACACCAGAGAATCTGAATGTTTATAGTTTAGTTAGTCGTCAGGTTGTCTATTTAAGAAAGTCATTAATATCCTGAACCTATTCTGTCAAACTGGTCATAATCTCCAGGATCTAGCGCCTCCCGTGAATAGCGCCTGGTTCGACCTCAGGCCTGAGCCTGGTCAGAAGTATAATTAATGTTTATCGGACGGGTATATTCCACCTTTCCATGGCAAAGCTCAACCTCTGATTAGATTATATGAATAGACATAGGAAATTACCCCTGATCCTTTTGAAGAACAACGGAGTTCATAACCAAGATATACAGTGATCCCAAATGGTAGAGAAGTTATGTTGTTGGTAAGATCGACCCTTCTGGTATGAATACGGAGGCCCAAGCTGCCCCACGGGGGCACGTATATCTCTCTTTAAACGAGGGCGAATCACGCATTCGTGACTCTTCCTCAACGTCACTCCAGGTCTTATGTTAAACGTGTGTTTCCCCGCACCGCCTCAGTAATTTCAGTTTAAACTTAGTCAATTTTGGTGAATATCAGTGATCATGCGTTAACAATAGTGAATTCTGTATGCCAATTAAGTCGGAGTAACGTTGAGATTTAGTAACGTGAGATTTTAGATATTCGTCTGGACCTTTGCCAGGCGATATGTGTTATTTTTTTTTTTTTTTCTTTTGTCATAGGTTGAAGTTAGGACCTTTAAGGCCATTCGTGACTCTTCCTCACCGTCTCTCCAGGGTGTTGAAGCTGAAGACTCATCGGCTAACGTGGGGCGGTAACCGGGTTGGACGATGCCGTTGATTCGACAGGATCTGAACTGGGAAGTCCGTTTCCTGCAAATCAGGCGCCAACGCCTGAGCGTGTGTTGGTCTACAACGACTCCTAACAGCGATCTTCATTTGTTGTAGAGACCAGCGTTTCCCTGGGGCACTCCTCACAGTTACATAGGCTAGGTATTATTATGGTATCTTGTTTGGGGGATAACTAGCAGGAATATAGTATCCCAGGTTAAGTATTGAACCACTGAATGAGAGTTAAAAGTGCCATGTGGTTCCTTGTGAATTAACAGGAGGTATTGTATGTTGAGATAATTGTGGAGTTGTCCAGTGGTTATGTTTTATTTTCTATTGGTTCAGTTGTAGACATGAAATGATAATCTCAGAGTATAATGATATAACCAGAAGTGAAGAGTTAATTTGTACTTGTAAGGTAAGCGACCTTTTGGTGAAGGATATAAAGGAAAAGATGATGAGACCGGAGCGCCCAAGCGAGCATAACAAGCCGATCAGTGGCGAAGAGGATAAAAGTAAAGTAGACCTGAGGGTCCAGTGATATCTGGTGTATACCCAGTACTGACTATCATGTGGCAGAGTGACAATACTCACAATTGTCGATTGAAGTAATAAGAAATTTGAGAGGTATTTAATGAGGTAATAAGTTCTTGAAGTGTTTGATGACTTAAGAAATAAATTGCAGTTTTGCTTTGTCTGAGTGAATCTAAGATGCATCCTATCCAATCACTGTGTTAATAAATATTGAAATTAGTATTACGTCTACTGAGTATCACCACTCTAGTCCCTTCCCACCATGGTTCTCAGAAAAATAACTAACTCACGTGCCTTGAAGCTCGCTACCTAACAGTTAACTAAGAGATGTTATATTACTAGAAAAACCTGGGTGGGGTGGCAGGCTACCGTTGTAAGTATAATAAGTGTGATAATAAGAAAGACATGGTTTCCCAGGTTAATCCATGGTTAGAATATAACTAGAACCAAATATATGGAAGAGGATCATAATATATGAAAGGAAATGAAAAGAAAAAACATTGACTGGAAAATATAAGCAGAGAAACATACAAGCTACTTATATACAGAATATATACGAATATAAGGTATATAGAGATAAAGAACATATAAGAATATTAGCAAGAATATATAAGAATAAGTATGTATGTAAAGAACTGAGGAAGGATAAGTATATATAAACAGGATACTCATTGGAAGAATACTAAGCAGAAAACAGAAAAATAATAATCTGTATGGTAAATTATTAAAAGAGAAACTCGGCCCGTTCACACCACCAGTTTTGAGTGACCGTCAACATGACGACGCCTGGATGCTGTAGTAATCGACCCTGTAACATCAGCTAAAGGTTCAGGTGATCTTCAACTGTAGTACAAGTCCTCAATAACTATATCTTTATATATGTCTTTGGGTGTGTTGACCAATCTCTTCCTGAACGCTGGCCGTACTGGTCGGACGTGGCAGGTCGCTCTCCTACACCTCCCTGGCTGGCACTTACAGTTGTGGGGGTACGGGGGTTTGGGTTCCATCAGGATGGGATGGAGAAAGGAAACTCACGATGTGCTCTCTGTATACATGTTGTATTGGATGTACAATGCAGCTTGGTGCTGGGAAGTGGCAGCGTGGTTACAAGCGTGATGTAGAGAGAGCTGGTTGGTGAGGATGCTCAGAGGAGGGACAGCGTGTGGAGTCGCAATGCACGCCGACGGGGCGAGCGAGGACCGCCAGGCAGGTCGGAGGCGGAAGGAGGTGTGTGGCTTGCTGGTTGGTGTAGGTAGAACGAGATGGAGAGGTCACCACGAGGTCAGGTCTTAAATAGCGGAGGTAGGCGTTGGCTTAGTAGTTGACCTCGTCAGGTAAGGCGCTGGTTGACCTAGACCACGAGGTCATACACTGGGAATTCGTGGGTCGGCTACTCAGCGACAAACAGCGTTTTTTGGTTTTGTAGGGGAGAAAATCCACATACACAGTCCTCACAAAGGTTAAGACCGGGTCTGGTTGGGTTTCCTAGACTGTAAACAGCAACCTTTGCTTTATATAAATATACCCCTAAACTCCAAAGTGGTTTATCAAATTATTCAAAAGTGATTCAACCAGATTGTTTTATGACTAGATCACTGAGGCTGTTATCTGTCGTAGGGCTCAACGCCAAGGTCAGCCGATTCAGTAAACACTGCTCGCTCGCTACCACTCTCTCACACCCCAGCAGAGGGGCAGTTCTCTCCATAACCACTAGACAGGGGAAGGTCACCATTAAACAGAAGTGATATTCACAACACTTCCCTGGAAAGAGAATCACAACTCATATTCTCTCAGATTGATATCTGTGATATACTACTGCTCATCAGCAAATAAAACAGATAATGGCCAAGAAGTGTGTAGATCCAAGGGACCTGCCCACTTAAAGAGTTCAGAAACTTACTTAAAACAATTAGTGTCACACCAAAACAGCTGTCCATTGCGTCCATTGTATATCTATTGAAACTCGCTTCCTCTTCTTAACAGATTTGTATTTCTATGTATTAAAAACAAACATACCAGTTAAACCTATCTAGACGGTCCGTCCCTCGTAACGGGCTCTCAGGAGTGACAGTGTGTTACGAACCCCTCCAACAATTGTCATGGATCTACCTCACATACCCAGCCACTACGAAACCACGCCATCTATTGTCACTGAGTGTAACCTACCAGCACCACGTCAGCAACGCCATCTAGGGATGAGACACGAGTATGGACTCGTCTTAGTTACCACTCCGGGGTTCCCTTCTCCCATATCCTGGTTGTTGCGTCACTCCTCCAAGTCTTCTTTGTTAGCTCCAATTCGAGGAGGAGGGACTTCACTTTGGGAAGCGACCACAGGATCACCTAATCCTGTGAAACCTACGGCCACAGTGGACTACCTACCCGTCCTTCTACAATATCTCAGCCTTACTCGTCAGCCATCTCAGCGCCCTCACTTAAGGTATTTGTAATACTTGTATTGCCTCTCCCACCCCCACCTTGCGTCCACTATTGTTTTATGTTTTATTAATATGTACTCAACTTTATATGTTCAGGCTTCGGTTAAGTTTGGTTAAGAGGTAGTTTATAAGCTGAATACTTTTGTTTAAGGGATCTTATGGTACTTTATTATATACAACGAAAAACTCGGCATCCTTTGTCTACCCTTATAGTCCGATCTGTCTTGTTTTTTTTGTTTTGTTGTCACCTGTTGGGTTCTGGGTAGACGTTATAACTAGATTCTGTAACTCCCCAACTCGGACACAAGTGCTTCCCATCTGCGAGGACTGTCACCCCAATCTGGTCCCCGAGATATGCTAGGGACTGTCAGTTGGTTGAAAAATGGTGCAAAGGAGGGCCACCAGACTGGTGCCTGCCCTTCGCACCTCAAGCTACCCTGAGAGATTGGAGCACCTTGAACATTCGCCTAGCTTATACTACCAGACGGGCAAGGGGGCGATCTAAGTTGAGGTGTATAAGCAATCTAGGGGGTCACTACTCAGTCTGCGTGTCCTTACTTGGAGCTGCGCGGACGCTCTGCCCCACAAGGGGTCACAGCTCAGGATGAAGAAGCCGCACAAGTCCCCAGAACAACCGTGTCGTGAGAGGCAAACTTTTTCGGAGTGCGGGTTTTGTAATATTCTTGGAACAATCTACCAGAGAGTGTGGTGACGGTGTACCGAGTGTGAGCTCTTTCACAAGACAAGACTTGACCAACACTGGAGCGGGTTCAGGTACACTGAGGAGCCGGTGCATGCCCCAGTCATTGCCAACAATGCGTGACAGAGACGTGACCGATCTGCTCCGGGCGGCTAGCGAGCCGATCAGTGGCGAAGAGGATAAAAGTACAAGTAAAAGGAAAATACCATTACACATCACCCACATAGTTCAAAGTGCTGTTTTCTCCTTGTAAATGTTCATACATTAGAATCGGAGGCATCAGGCCAGGGAAGTCGTCAGCGTCGGACCTGCGGTTACAAGCACTTGGAGGAATCAATAAACCTTTACTGATGTAGAACGACAATGAAATCTGACGTTCTCCATGACTGTGTCATCAGCCCAGAATGTTCGGAAAAAAGTCACAAACATTAACCTAACTTCACATTATTAGGCTCGTTTAAAAGATTGTGTTTTTTGTTTATATCCCTGACTTTTCTAAACCCAATTGTGGACTTTCTTTCCGGGACCACCTCGAGCCTCATCCCTACCCTAAAACAGAAGACGTCATCTTAAGGGAGGAACAACCTCCTGGACCACGGGAAACTGTGGATGATTAAAGTACATCCTCTATACAGGAAGTTAGTTGTACTCAATATGACACCTGTATACAGACGACCACAAGAAATCTTGTGTATTATACATGACATTAATTATTTAATGAAGAAAACCGATTAACACATTTGGCTTAAACTAAACGAAAAATACAGAAATAAAAGGTGAATTTGGCACCAGGGCATAACCATCGAGACAGTGAGATGATTGTAGGCTGTAATTAACAAGGGTTTAGGGTTTATTATTCGTCTTTGATAAATTATCCTTGTGTTCTTTGCTTTGTGTTTCGTAATTACCCTTCTATCACAAGCAAACAGTTCACTTTCAGGTATATTGATTGATTGATACGTTTATGGATACAAAAAAACATTAAATACATCTCAAAGGGATGAAGTGACATAAGTCATCCCCACCCCAATCCAGGCATAATGTCCCTCTCAGGACTCACATAAAGCCCTAATATTTCAATATAATCAGTTATATAACATACATAGTTATAGTCTAGAGGCGACAATTTCTATATTTCTTTAAGTATATCATCTTATTTTCCTATTTAATATACAGCCACTCTATTTGCATGGGGCACAGTATTTATATGGACACTTTCTATAATACATTAAGCAATCGGGCATTCCAGTTATAATGTGGCAGGGTTACGGGATCTGGATGATTCTACAAAACTCTACATTATTTATCCTGTTCACTTCTCTCAGCTCCAAGTTCCAATAATATATATCCTAATCTTAAACCTCATATACACTGAATCTTTTCACCTATCACATCTTTCCCATATGTAAAGTTTGGGTGATGAGAACATGATGGTAATGTTCATTGTTTCACTTTTCTCGTCTACTTCATTTACCTTTTTTGAAATTATCTTCTATTGATTGTATTTTCGTAATTTGCTCCTCAATGTTTGTTTCAAAGTTTTAGTACATATGATGTCGATCTCGCCTTTCCATTTCCGGGTGGCTCTTTTTGCTATATATTCTACTGCTTCATTAAGACCAATGCCTAAATGTGAAGGGACCCCTCAAATTGAACATTATGAGCCATTGTTCCCCTTATTATTTACTAATTTTTACGTGAACCAATAATGTGTTCAAAGACTTGACTCCCACTTTCAAAGAATCCAAGCTGCCCTACTATCAACAAAAAAAATATGCATCTTTATCACCTCTTTACAACATTTTCCAAACCCTACTAAGATTGCATATAAACTCAGCTTTGTTACTTTGTGTTGTTGATATAAAAACTGCCTCCAACGAACTGTAATGTCCAATTTGTGATGTCATCATTTCTTGTTCTGTGTAATGTCTTATAAGGACCCCGCACCACCCTGCCCTGTCACTTGACATAACTGAACCCCGCACAATATACATGAAGTGTTTATTTAGGGCAATTACTAATCTTATTCCATATAAAGCCCTTAACTGTACCTGGTTCATGTAATTCTTCATTGCTGTAGAGGCACTAGAAATCTAACTCTCCTTCTCGTTCTTCACAGGGTTTCATGTATATAATATGGGAATGAACGCGGTTACGAAACGGGGTAGAACGGTGGTGACGAAAACGGGCAGACCCCATTTATATGTTTTATGTAGAAAGAATGTAAAAATAAATAACACTGTGTAAATAACAGTGTGTAATATAGATAGCTTTGAAGAAGTATCCATTCACTGTAAAACGGGTTTGGACCAGATTCTCTTGCTACCGAGCTGGCTCGATGAGGACAGGTTTGTCATAGGCCTGAATTCAATGACATAAGACAGAATAACGTAATGAACACCACGTACTTAACCCTTTCTTCGCAAAGTGCATGTCAGATAGCTACAAGCCATGGAAGTGGCCGTAGCAGAAAACACACCATGAGAATTTCGTTCCCACATGACTGTGGTATGGAAAACAGTTAGCTCAGTCACGTGGCGCAGGTGTGCTAAAATGCGTACACTGTAGCTAAAAGGCGTAAGTATTACTACACAACAATGAACACCATCAGCTCGACATATAAAACGTGTAAGTAAGGTGACCGTCGCGAGCGGAAACATGAAAGCTTTTCAGTGTAGGTCAACGAATTCGAACATCGTCTACATTTGTCATACGTATTCGCACATATTGGCTCCTCGCCTCGTGGAAGTGATAATTGATCAGTGATAAAGGAGAGTACAGGCCGTTGAAGGTGTGAGAGAAGGAAATTGAAAAACAGTATTCATGAGAGTGTTAGTTAATTTTGAGACATAATGATAATGGATACGAGAAGTGCCCATGGGTGTTACTACCTTCTACACCCAGTCGTGCTGAAGAGAAAGTTAAAACATACGTATTAATTTGCGGACGTGTGTATTACAGTGCACACCACCTGCTAGACCATGGGAAGTGGATACTGCCAAGCCTATGCACTAGTCTCCATAATAGATAGTAAACGTATGTCTCTACGAGAAACTATTTCGCGCGATAGTGACCTTTAGACCAAGGCACCCACGGTAGTCAAGTTTGAGAACACTTAGTCTGGACGTGAAGCTGATTTTGAACACCGAAGGTAAATATTAGAGTGTGAAGGTAACAACGTAAGTCACAAAAATCAGAATTTAAAGTTGCCATTAATTTAGCTAGTTATGTCGAATAGACCAACCTTTGTTACGGTAAGAAACTGGGTTGTGTGAACTTGAGATGACGGAAGGAGATATTTAGGTAGAATGCGGTGTAACAGTATTCCAGGTCTTGAGAAATTGCTTGAAAAATACAAGATTGTATTCTGTAAAGGGACCAGTGATGGTTAAAGGGTTATGAAGCTCACATCACCATTGACAAAGATGGCTTACCACCCCATAATATGCCTATGAGTCCGCACCTGTTCCTCCTTCATTGAATGCCATCTGAAAGGCGGAGGTTTGAGAAGTGTAATTAGACCGACTTGTGAGTGAGGAATATTGTGGAAAACGCCCAAGAAGCAATTGGGCGCGCTCCAATAGTAATTGTACCTAAAGCATGATAAATCTGCTTTAGACTATGTGGCGAATTATAAAGTTACCATTAACCACAGCTGTTGAGGATGAGCAATATCCCTTACCCACATCTCAAGATATGTTTGCTGCACTAACAGGTGGAAATGGAACATTTTCACTAGTTAGAACTCGTTCCCAAGCCATCATGCTCAGGTCTCTGTTGATGCTGAAAAGTCAACAGTACCTTACCATCAACACTCATAAAGGATTGTATAAAGTTCAAAAGGTTGCCTTATGGTGTTAAAAGTGCACCCAAAAGTTATTCAGTGCATCATGACCAAAATTCTTGTGGCTGTGGGTCCTCCCCATGTGCTTAATGTCTTTCCCAGGACGATGTCCCTATTGTTAGACAGGACATCCAAAATCATGCCTCAAAACCCTAGCCACTAGTATTTCGAAAGATTGTTGGCCTTACACAATGTCAGGCTCAACAAGACCAAAATGTCATGTCCTAGCTAAGAGTTAAGCAACTTACTCTTGGCTACAAAGTGCGACTAGCAATGCAAGCAAGGCTGAGGACGCTGATCATGAAGAATAAAGTAAGGTGCCAATAGTAAAATTTACCCCGCTCCAAAAAACTGTCACGTGATCTGAAAGCTGTTCCTAGGTATGAATACACGTATTAAATCTTCAAGGTTCTTGGTGGGACTTTCATCAGTTTTAGCGGAAGACCACCTACTGCATGCTACTATTAACAAGACAGGGATTACCATGGAAAACTGGAACGAGTGACTAACTCGAGCAAGTCATTTGACGATGTGCTAAAGCTGCGCCTGTCTAGTACTGAACATATATCTTTGGATCCAACATGGATACCAGTAGCACACTAACAGCCTTGCTTGTGAATGCATCGGGTGGGGGCCGCGGCCGCTATGGATTCAAGGGTGCTGTCCTAAGTCACATAATTTGGATAAACGGGTGCATAAGACCCTTGCATATGCGCTTCGAGACACATCTTACAAAACTCTTACCCAAGCGAGAAACATATAGTCGCCACAAATAGAGAAAGAGGCTTATCTGTCCTATCATATTTGCGGAGTACAGACAATTTTCACCAGTATACTACAATATCGGGAGGAAATTTTGTTTTAACTACTGATCAACCAAAAGCACCGCACATACCCCCTCCTCGGGGCAATTTTGGGGTCCCTAACCCACCTGTTCCTCCACACCATTGCTGCAGCCACAGAATGTCAAGAAGTTGGCTTTGATAAGTGTCAGGCATATGACGATGCGCTACAGTACAGGACGTTACAGAGCAAACATGCATCATAACCCGCTCGCAATGCGCAGTATGCTTTGTCTAGGCTTGACCACAGCGTAGCTGGAGTCCAATGACTAGGAGTAGGAGACCCTACCAAGGTCTTAATGCGTCTAACCAATGATAGCCAGAAAGATTTTAAACCCAGTATCACCTATCCGGAAATGAGATTGCCTCATCGAAACTAGGTAAGATTTTGTTTGTAACATTAGGAAGCGGAGTTTCCCTTGGAGGAAGATCGCTAAAATGTGCATGGCCAGACAAGATCTTGCTCCAGTCCTCTTTGAACGCCCTTTCAACACGTGGATCATTTAGGAGATGCTCAATATATCCAGTTAGAACAGAGGGATGGTGTGGTGGTGGGGTTGAAGGGTCGTTAAATTCCACACACCAGTGTTTGTTTCTAGGAGGGGGGCAAAATTATATAGCAATGCAACTACCTGCATTTTTGGAACCCACATCCCGTGGTAATGTGCTATGGAGGAAAGCACTGGCCGATAGTTTTTTGCCTGTGTGTGGCCTAAACTGCGATGGTGAAGATAGATAATAATGATGAGTTACGTCGAGTCCTACTGTTTTGTCAGAATGTTACGAGTATGCCACCCCAGACACACAACTTTGAAAACCCTGGAAATGGCCTACACGTCCCTTACCAAAGAGTCGGCACATTGCTAACCCTTCTGCGGTATAAGGGCAACTGACGATAATTTCTTGTATTAAATTTGATAGTCATGGAGTCAAAGTGGATTGATGTTACGAAGCACATGTCTATACATACTAATCGCTGGTAGCACCATGTGATACCGAAGTTAGAAAAATTAATAGTTGCCGCGAACTGGGAATCCCAAACCTAGAGGAGTAGTTTCGGACAATGGTCCTCCATTCCAATCATCAGGGTTTTTAAAAGAACAATTTAAAAAACGTCATGAGATTTCAAACGGTGTCAAGCATAGTACTGACCCCACCCTATCATACTGCTCTAAGTAACAGCCGAGAGATCAGTTAGAATTGTAAAGGAAGCCTTTCCAGTGTTTTGTCAATTAAACCAACCTCCCTCACAGAAAACATAACCCAAATATCTAAATTACTTCAATTAATTTACGTATTTCCAGGAACAATCATATTTTATTTATGAAGGAACACCTGTGAACTAGTGTACTGAGTACATGAAAGGCTTACACAGCCACAACGTAAGCATAAGATATGAAGTGGAGACACAACAGTTAAAGTAACACAGCCTCTAATTTTACCATAGGTTCTATACATAGTGATATAACATTGCTAAATAAGCATTGACACAGTGTACAGTATTATGTAGTATCTCCCTGATTATACTTTTAACTGACCCTACAATGTCTCATACAACTGTATAGTACTACCATGACCATTATGCAAAGGTATCTGGTAGTGAAGAAAAGCTTTATTAAGAACTGTTGCGTAAGAGTAAGGGAGAGCAACTTTCTCATCAATTATTGTAAGAATGTTGGCAACATTAACAAAATAACTCAGCGTTCAAATGTCGTTCACCAGAGGGTCAAATGTGTTGGAACAGAGGCTGACAAACCTCCATGTGTTTCGAGGAGGAACAACACGGACTTGTTCTCAGTCACGTATTAAAAAACAAATCATCACAACTAAAGGCGTGCATTACGACCCTGATGGAGCTTCCAGTGTCATGATGTGTTGGGGGGGGGACGGACCAACCTGAATGAACTTAAGGATTCATATACGCTGGCAACGTCACAAAGCTTTAGCAGCTCCCCAGTGGAACAGTCCCCCGTTTTCTCTGTTCCTTGATGACGTCATCGATAGGCCGTCTTTGTCTAAAGGGAACTTTGAATTAATCAGCGGATTTGTAGCAAGACGCTGTATGTTGGACCTGTCGCCATCCAACCCTATGATAATCAATTAATTTTGCTTTGATAGCTCAGTCAGAGCATGTTAGGAGTATAATAGTAGGAATGAAAGTGAGTTCATAGTATCAGTTTCAACGTCAGCAGGTACAGTAAAATTAATCATCTTAAATAGAAGTAGGTGACTCCTGACCTAGTTTGGTGCGGGTGACGCGGGCATGATTACAAACGGTTAGTATGTGCTCGCAACTTCACCATACAGGTAGGCCATCTCCACTCTGTGTAATAAATTCGCCCTTATTAAGTGATTTGACCACAATTAATAGTTGATTGTGCAAGTGTTACAGAACGAGTTGATCATGCTCTGAGTGAAGTAATATTTATTCTTAAACGTCCCATGAGAGTGTGAATCGTTTCACTGTGGTAAGTGCTCGCCCTTCACCGCATACAGGTCCTTAACGCAGCCTAGGCCGGTCTGTAGGCGTGGATGTTGATCCACTAGATTCTGGGGAGATGTCCGAGGTCCAGTAGGATCAGTTACCTTCCGTGAGACCGAGCCGTAGACCAATTACAGGACTACTATGGCCCCATAGCTGGCTCGTTGGCCCATAAGCTCGGCCTCCGAGGTGGACCCCTGGCACCAAGCCACACAACCACTCCCAGCCCCCATCCCCCAGTTTGGTGGATGAGTGTCTAGCTCAGTAGGGCTATTTGTGTGGTGAGGGTTATGCCACTGGATCTTCAGGTTCGTCGGAAAGTACCCCATGGTGGCAGGACCCATGGCGGTTTTGCTGAGTATCACTCCTGCGAATGAGTGTTGTAGTGGCAGTTGGCCCTGCGTCTTTATGGTGATAAGAGATATTGTGAACAGAGAGCCACTATGTGAGGGGGCGTATTCTCGGTTGTCACCCAATGTGAGGGGCCTGATCCCCTCTTGTCTCTACACCACCCTCATCTTTTTACTTCTCTAGTCTACTCTACTCAGTTCGTCACCTATTCTTGGGTAGCGATGGTCGAGGGTCTATACTAGGCACCGTGAGTATGGTAATTTTGGTATCAGTCACTGGATGGAAATAAGGTTAACATACTGTGGGAGAAAATGGAATACTCAAAATTCTCAAGAAAAAGTTTATTAATGTAAAATCAAAGGGGAAATAGATGTTATACATTATAATACCAGGCTCGCTCCTGGCGCTATTGCAAACTCTCTATGTCTTATGTACTGGTGCCTTGTTTTCTATTTATCAACAGAATCTAATTCGGACAATTATACTCTTACGAGCACCCAATACCTGATGTCGCCCTTACATTATATCGCAGGACCAGTTCCTTGTCTTTCTCCAAGACATAATACTGATACAACATACCCCGACATGGGTCCCCCACCCCCCCAACATGGGTAAGTATTAACAACACTACAACACACTGTGGACCATTAATTCCAAGCCTGTCACAGGGTATAGCACGGGTGCGCTCTAAAAACTGCTGTCTTCATTGTTGGTGGGTAGACAGACCACATGGCTGGTGTCTGGGGTCTGGCCCCTACAACGAAGACTTGGGGACACATTAACCGGCTGCATGGTGCCATCCTTCTCATATATGATCCGTAGGCATCTAATACATCTGAGGCCGTGATGGATGGTAGAGCGATTCTAATAATCACAAGGGACGGGAGACAAACTGGATATCAGCGTCAGGGGACTGAGGATGAAGGGACGAGCACTTACTAACTGTGACAAACAACATCAGTTTAGTGGACGTTTAAAGACGTAAATAGACTTCACTCAGAGCATATCAAACTAGTTACTGTAACACCTGCCATCAACTATTCAATTGCGGTCAAATCACTTAAAGAAGGGCAAATTACAACACAGAGGAATAGCATACCTCGATGGCATGAAGGGACGGGCACTTACTAGCCGGTAAGGAAAGCCCGCGGGCCCGCACTCAAAACAGGCCAGGAGTCCACTACTTCTATTCCGATGAATTAATTTACGTAATTTGACGTTAAAATTGAGGACTATGAACTCATTTTCATTTCTATTATCATCTTCCATAACAATGCCTCTGAACTCAGCTATCGAAAGAAAATTCAAAATCTGATTACAAAGTGTTGCGGATGGCAACAGAGTCCCAACATAAAGCGTTTACTCCCAAAACCAGGACGGGAAAAAAGAGAATGGGGGACGTTTCCACTGGGGGGAATCAAGAGGGTTCTGTGGACGCTTGAGCGTAATAGGAATCCTTAAGGTTTTCGGTTAGCTCTTATCATGGACCATTACAACTACATGCCCACAGTTGCTAAACAGTGTGTAACGAGTGCCATTACATGCCAAAGTACGTAACAGATGCGAGTACATGCACAGTGCCAACAGTAATACAGAGAGCCAGTACATGCCCACAGTATGCCAACAGTACGTAAACAGAAGAGCCAGTAATCACCCAAGTGCCAACAGTACGTAACAGTAGAGCCAGTACATTCCCAATTTCGCCAACAGTACATAAGAGAGAGCAGTACCATTCCCACATTTAGCCAACCGTACCCCCCCCCCCCCCCCCCGTACGTAACAGAGAGCAGTACATGCCAACAGTATGTAACAGAGCAGCCAGGTACATGCCAACAGACGAACAGAGAGACAGTACATGCCAACAGTACGTAACAGAGAGCCAGTACCGCCAACCAGGTGCCAACAGTATGTACAGAGAACCAGACATGTCAACAGAACGATAAACAGAGCAGTCAGAAGGTGACTAATAGAGGTTTACAGTATCATTTCATCCAAGGGGCACTACTCAGTCCTTACTTGAGGACACTTAGGGCCGAGTTGGAGTGAAACTCATTCTCTTTTATTCAAATCGATATTGACATTACATCAAAAGGAGCTGCGTTAACAAGTACTAAGCCCCGCTAGTCTACAGGAGTCTTTAACATTGTAGTATCATAAAAATCATATATGTATATAACAAATAAGATGTGTATAATTCTCTGTTAATTTAGTGACTTGAAAATATTGTTTTTTCTGTTCGGGAGACCTTACATAAAATTATTTAGTCATTATTATTATTAAAACAAGAGTGACAAACAGTTACACAGTTTAAAATAATTACTAATATTATATAGTATTATATATTGTTAGATTAGTTTAAATAAAAAATCATAAGTTAAAAAACTATGCCTGGGGAAAAACCTGATCTGAGCGGCGGTACGCATGAGGTAAAAACAACAGTGCCTGAGGAAATGTTTTTGTGGCAGGGAGGGGGGCGGCAGACCCACCCTTGTGAGTGACTTGCCCGGTGACTAGGCCGTACCCGTGAAACTAGGCCCGGTGAACTAGGCCCAGTGATATAGACCCGGTGTGATCTAAGGCCCGGTGATCTAGGCCCGGTGATCTAGGCCGGGTGAACCTGGGAAGTGATAGGAGGCCCAGTATATAGATCGGTGATCTAGGCCCGGTGATTGATATAGGCCCGGTATCTAAGGCCCTGTGATCTAGGCCGGTGAACTAGGCCCGTGGATCTAGACCCGTGATTAGGCCCGGTGAACCTAAGGACCAGTGAACTAGGCCGGTAATTAGACCCGGTGATCTAGGCCCGGTGATCTAGCGCCCCGGTGAACTTGGACCGGGCTTAGGCCCGGATGATCTTGAATCTCAGGCCCTGTGATCTTAAGCCCTGGGAACTTGGCCCGATGATCTAGGCCCGTTCGATCTAAGCCCGGGAAACTTGGCCCGGTGAACTTTGACCCGGTGATCTAGGCCCAGTGAACTTGGCCAGTGATCTAGGCCCAGTGATCTAGGCATGGTGAACTCGGCCAGTGATCTAGCCATGATCTCGCCCAGTTACTGTGGGGGGTCTCGGCCTCACATTATACGGGACGATGTCAGGACCTTTTTAGGGTTTTTTATTGAAATATTTAAAGACATGGGATTAAAATGACTACATATCACAGTTAATGGGCCAGCAGACGTCTGGTTTGGTTATTGCAGAGGCAAGTTGCATGTTGCCTCGCCCACCATATTAAGATGATTTTCTTTAGTGACATTTTTTTAATTTTACACTGTTATTTTCTCTCGCTGTAGTAATATGTTTTTTGTAATGTTTAGTCAATTCTAAGACCTTTTTATCTATTGTTTTTCTAAGATCGGATAATGGCCAAACCTGAAAACTTAAGGATTCATATACGCTCAAACGTCATCACAAAACCCTCTGAGTCCCCACACTGGAGACGTCCCCCTTTTCTCTGTTTCCCGGACTTTGTCTAGTGGGAACTTTGAAGATATTCCCACGGATTTAGATAGCAGGACCTGCTATGTAGGACTGTTGCCATACACAACCCTTCGCTAATCAATTTAAATTTTGGCTTTTGATAGCTGATGTCAGAGGCATGTTAGTGAAGATAATATGTGGACGGAAGGAAATGAGCTTCTCTAGTCTCTGTTTCAACTCAGAGTGTACCGTAAAATGATTCAATCGGAATAGTAGTAAGTGTTACTCCCTGGCTGTTTTGAGTGAGGGCCCCGCTGGCATTTCTACGTTAGTGAGTGCCCGTCCTTAATCCATACAGTATTGCCATTCCACGCGTGTTGTAATTTCGCCTCTTTAAGTGATTTGACCCAATTAATAGTGATTGTGCAAGACGTACAGTAACGTAGTTGATAGCTCTGCAGGGATGAAGTCATATTTACGTCCCGTAAACGTCCTCTGAAACGTGATGTTGTTGTCACCGTTAGTTAGTGAGACCCGGCCGTCAGACACTTCACAGATAGACCATAGCCCCCATAGCTGCTCGTACGGCCCTAACGCTCGGCCTGGGAGGGAACCCGCGTATCACCAGCACACACCACTATCAGCCCCATCATGGATGGGTGAGCGTTCAGTGTGAGTGTCTAATCAGTAGCTTTTTGTTGTGGTCGGAATAATCACTGCTGATCTGCCAGAAGTTCGTCGGAAAGTACTCCATGGTGGCTGGACCCCATGGGGCTGTTGCGTGAGTATCACCCCTGACGATTGAGTGTTGTAGTGGCAGTGCGCCCTGCGATCTGTTATGGTGCTAAGTGACTATAAGAGTTGGGTGTTATGGAGTAATGTCCACCCAGTAGGAGTTGGAAGAGTTCTTGAGTATGTTCCACCCAAGTAGTGGTTGTGAGCGTATGTTGAGCCCGAGGGGCCTTAGTACTAGATTCGTCTGCTTGGTATCAATATATTCTTTCTCATGAATTTCATATTCATGGTTTAAATAAATTTGTCGTTGTATAATTGTGTTCTATTATTTACCTACAGTACTTCCGTTATTTCTTCCCTATTGCTTGATACTATCATTACATCTGCCCACGGAGCCTCCTCTCGTTTCACGCTACCAATGGTACTATAGTATGAGAGTACAAGGATATTGTTACATGGCACACAGAGGCCCTCATAAATGGGGTGAGCAGT
Organism: Homarus gammarus; assembly: GCA_958450375.1. Classification (NCBI taxonomy): domain Eukaryota; kingdom Metazoa; phylum Arthropoda; class Malacostraca; order Decapoda; family Nephropidae; genus Homarus; species Homarus gammarus. The sequence continues at coordinate 68,189 of CAUDMG010002839.1, forward strand.
AGTGGCCCTCATAAATCGTGGCAGCTCAGGCCCTCATAAATGGTGGCAGATCAGGCCCTCACACATGGTGGACAGCTCAGGCCTTCATACTATGATATCTGCCGGAATTAATGATAAACGGAGGAGATTAATTTTTAATACTATTAGATGAGGTGAGTCACGTTACTTCAGCTGTATGGTTCAAAGTATTATAAGGGATTAATTGATCCTTACTTGGAGTACTGCTCTCATATATGGCGGTGGCTCTTCAACGCTTAGATAGGCTAGAATCAAAAGGCTTATTAACTATCCTCCTTAGTTGCATAATCTCTCTTCTCATTCACCACAATGTTGCTTCACTCTACTCTCTTTTACAGGACACTTAACGGGCTCACCGTGGGCTGTGTCTTGCCCCAGTGTGGAGTTGAACTATAATACGCGTTAGAGTACATCTTTCTTTACTCAGACAGCTCCAAACTGTGTCTGTGTGGATGTGGAGTCCACACAATAATAAACCGTTATAGTACATCCTTCTTTACTAACACAGCCAAACTGTGTCTGTAAAAGTGGATAGTGGGTCACACATAAAAACCCATTATAGTACATCCTTATTCCTTACTCACACAGCCCAAACTGTGTCTGTGTGGATGTGCGGTCACACTATAATAAACCCATTTATAGACATCCTCTCTTTACTCACACAGCCAAACTGGTCTGTGTGGATGTGGGTTCACACTATAATAACCCATTTATAGTAACATCCTCTTTATCAAGGCAAAACTGTGTCTGTGTGGATGCTGGGTCACACTATAATAATCCCATCTCAATAGTACATCCTTCTTTATACTCACAGCCAAACTGTGTCTGTCGCTGGATGTGGGTCATCACATATCATAAACCTATATAGTACATCCTTTTTTTTTATTCTTCTTCACAACACGGTGAATGCTCTGCCTTCTTCTGTGTGCACCAATACGCATCTACCAATCTGGTTCACTTCAAGAGTGTGTTTCCGGAATCTTTGCGGTGTACAACTAATATAACCTATTATATTCATAATTTTATTATACACAAATTTATTTTGTCACTTGTAGCTTTTCTTTATAAATTGTACTTATAGCAATATTAATATAAGGCAAAATATTGTGTTTTCAGATATTGTGATGGCCACAATCTCACGAACCCAAGTGTAGAAAAGTAGAAGTTCACAAATGTCAAGCAGAGATAAAAAGTTTTATGCTCCTGTGCAGAATGTGGCAAAACAGTTTGAGCTCAAAGGCTTCTATTCAGAAACATTTACTTGTACTCAATGGGTGAAGGAGTTTGAATGTGAGGAATAGTGGGCAAATGTTTCTCACAAAGAGTCCTCTCAAGACACACATTTTGTTACCCACATGGGTGAAGGAGTGGTTCCAGTTTGAATGTGATGAATGTAAGGAAATGTTTCTCCTCTACGGAGTACTCTCAGAACCCATTCTTGGACACAGTAGTATATAAGGATGTTGATGTGAGGCAGAGGGGAAATGTTTCTCCCGAAGGGAATCTCAGACACACATCTTGTACACAATGAGGGGGCTGTGAATGAGTTTGAATGTGAGGAATGTGTGAAATGTGCTACCATAAGGGATTATCTCAAGAGACATATTCTTGAACACAATGGTGTGACAGGAATTTGAATGTGGGCAATGTGGAAATGTTTCATCCGGACGAGGACTCTCAAGAGACTCTCAAAAACATTCTTGGACACAGTGGATAAAGAAATTGCATGTGAGGAATGTGGGAAACATTTCTGCACTTAAGGGTTAATCTCAGAAACACATTCTTGTACTCACAATGCGTATAAAGGAGTTGAATGTGTAGGAATGGGGAAATGTTTTCCCTCGCGGTTAGCTCAACGTAATATCATAAAAATAGCGCATCGAAAAGAAAACAACAGAATTCATACATTGTGAATGACTTAACGAAGGTAAATGTGGAACACAAACTTGAACTACAGGATATACTCACTATAAAACCCACTGACCCAACTTTATGAAATGTTAGCAGAAATAAAGACATCTGACAATGCCACTTTTATAGCTATTGAACACAAATATCTGCTCCTAAGATGAATAATTACTTCTACATGGCCTAAGTGTAGACATTGGGTGGTTAAATATCAATCATTAATTAATACTCCATTTTGTTTTCAACAGCCTTTTTATTAATGTTATTTACAGGCACAGTAGGAACAAGGTTTAAACATCATCTAGAGACTTAAAATTTCATCTTACTGGATAAGTTGAGGTGACAGAGATGAACTATCATATAATAATTGGCATCAATAGTTGTGTCAACTCGTGCTAAATCGGTCTTTATTTAACCACGTCGCACGTAGTTTTAATCACAAGTAGTACATAACGCAGGTAGTAACTCAGCTTGGTACAGTCGGTGGTAGACCATTTGGTCTCTAGTCAAGGTGTTGTCATTATCTCACGGGAAAACTCTTCAATCTCTCTGTGGAAAATTGTACGAAATAATGATAAGTTAACTCAAGTCTGACGAGATATTTTGATAATTTATCTTGACTAAAAGAGCTGTAGTTTCATCATGTTTTTGTAAATATATCTTAATCGCTTACAAATATATGGTACCATTGTCTGGTAAATAAGTTTCAGGGATTCATATAATAGTAGCTGGTGTTACGAGCAGATGAACTTTAACACCCTTGAACTGTATATAATGCATGATGTAATATATTGTTGAGTTAGCTCTTGTGCTTAGTTAGATAACTCTTCTTGGTTATATATCATTCATCCTGGCGCAGTCATTTTCTAAAAGTAGCCAATGCTGAATGCCAAACCCTGCGGTAAAATCTTGTTTTTTGATCCATGTGAAGCCTGAAGACTTGGTTAAATTAACATACGTATTTAGTGTGCTGTTATTATTATAGAGTGATCCCTCGAGTTAACGAGCGCCTCGGTCAACAAATACCTTCCATAAGATTTTAACTAGGTTAACGAGCATTCCCTCGAACTACGAATCCTCACGAGCGCCCCTCACATGTTTTAGCTTGGCCACACGAGCTGTCAATTAGTCCGCCCATTACAATAATCGTTCTAGGCGCTTAAATTCCTTACTATTTCAGTAAATATCAAGAAAGTTTCGTACTATGTGACAATCAATTTTAAAAGTTTTGTATCAAGTTTTTGTGTAATCATTTTACAAACTTATGTTTAATAAACATAATTTAAGTACAGTGAAACTAGTTTTTAGCGCGCCAGACAGCCATGTCAACACACCATACAGGCGTCAGTCTCTGTGTCTTTTCAGTGAGGTAACATCTTGCTTGAGACTCTTTCAACATAAACGCTTTTTCTGTTTCCAAGTCAAATTATTGGTCATTCTGAAATTTATTTTACATATTGACAATATATAATGCGTGAGTGCCAGTGTTGATTAAAGAAAATAATCTTGAATTACACCAAGAGAACTAAATTTTATGGGTGAAATGGCACCATGGGTGACTTCTCTTCCACCCCAATGCCTTCTCTTCTCCTTCTCCTCCACCCCATTCTAATTCCACATCATATCATCTCATCATCATCAGGAGCCTGTCTACATACACACCTCAAAGTAAGTGTACTTTTCTACCTTTTTGTTGACTTTAGGCAATTTTCTGGTGACCTGGAACCAATATACCCATAACCCATTGAAACAATGGTTTCTGGTTAACGAATTTTTCGGTTAACGAGCAACCTTCTTGGAACGAATCTGTCGCTCGTTACCGAATGGCGACCACTGTATTAGTATAACTGGAGCTGTGTGTTCTATACAGTGCACCAATTCTCTTGTCCCGGTAAGTGTTTAAAGGCGGGTTCTAATTCTTGAATGGTCCAGTATGCAGTCTGGCCCCAGAGAGTTCTTTACCTGGAATAACCGCTGCATGATCTGTACCTTACTGCTGCATGATCCGTATAGACTCTTGTTTAATGACCAAATTATCACATCTCTGAATTTCTTTAATGATTAGACAACAGCTACACCTCTAGATGAGTTACTGAATATTAATTTTATGGCTTAACATTAGCAATTACTCTGTTTTTCCCTCTAGTGTCTAGCTGCATGAGAAATCATGCCCTTGTCCGGAGGCGTCGGTGCACCAGGTGAGAGGTTGAGTAATACTGGTGCATTGGTCAATGTTTCCTTTATGCATTAAAGCTGTTGTCCTGTTCATTGTTCCAAAAAATGTTGCATCTTTTAGTTATTTTGTCAGCGGGTCGGTTAACTTAGCGTACCCGTGAATGAATGAGCGATAGTAGCTGAAAGTCCGAGGAAACTACGCACCTTGTCTACATTTGTAGGACAGGGAAATCGTTCAACGTGCTTTAAACCTTGCAGTCCATAGTATGGATGCCGTTTCCATCAACTACGTGTCCAAGGAATTAAAACTTTGGTTTTGATAAATTCGCATTTAAGAGCTTAATTTACAACCTGCTATATGAAGTTTTTTTAAACACTCACGTAATTTGACAAGATGACTGTTTACATCTTTGCTACAATAATCAGATCATCTAGATAGGCATAAACTGAATTGTCAATCATTCCTGCAAACAGAGTATTAGTATTGGTTGAAAGTTTAATGGCACATTGTGTAGTCTGAATGGCAAGGCAGTTCTAGATATAATCACCTTGCAGGATTTCTCGTCAGGAATTGGCCAATACCCGCTAAGAAGATCTAGGTTACTAAAAAGTGCTTTGTCTTTTCCCAAGGATTGCAACAAATCACTCGGAACAGGCTTAGGGTACCTATCAGGTATGGTTGCTTCATTGACTCGTCGAAGTCATATCTTTAACCATGTCCTAGACTATGGGCCGTTGGCTATGAGGTAGTCTGTAACTAGTATGTAGACAGGGTTAGGTTAGGATTTTAAAGATATGTGGTGTGAGTGAGGTTAATTTGTTTGACCCAGCACGTTCCCCAGGTAATGCTACTATGTCCCTGGGGTCAGATAGTACTTTAGGTGTTAAAGTTTACCTTGAAGATAATCCTGACATGTGGCTTATTTGATCCAACTTCTCCGGCCACACTTATTTCGTGTTGTCAGAGCACCACACTCTTATTTAGTGTTGTCAGAGCCACCACACTCTTATTTAGTGTTGTCAGAGCCACCACACTCTTATTTTAGTGTTGTCAGAGCCACCACATTTATTTTAGTGTTGTCAGAGCCACCACACCCTTATTTAGTGCCACCACACACTTATTTAGTGCCACCGCACTCTTATTTAGTGCCACCAACACTTTTATTTTAGTGTTGTCAGAGCCACCACACTCTTATTTAGTGTTGTCACGCTCACCTCAGCCTCTCACATCCAGTCGAGTCATGTCTGCTAAGGGTTGGTATTTTGTAAACACTAATGGTGGTGGGTAGGTGAAGGTTTTAGTCCGTTGTTGGTATTTTTTATAGAAAAGGTTTGATATATGTGTGTCTATGTCTGTGTGTAGACTTTTCATAAGCGCCATCAGTGTGTTTGGTGATTATTGACACGAAATCATTATGGGTACCAGTGACTAGCGGGGTACCAACTGGGCAGGGTATTGGGCCTGTGTAACAGAGCCAGTACTTGCCAACAGTTGTGTAACAGAGCCAGTACTTGCCAACAGTGTGTAACAGAGTCAATAATGCCAACAGTGTGTAACAGAGACTGTGACCGACCGCCCAAGCAGATAACAAGCCGATCCAGTGGTGAAAGGATCAAGTAATCTCTGCCAGACTCAAAAACAGTCCGTACTTGTAGGACTATATGGCATCGTATGTATGAAAAACATCTACATTTTAATCCATATTATATCATTAACAACTGCCGAACCAACACGTCTAGAAATAGCGGGGTATTTTTGTTACAGAGTCGTGAGATGGCGAAGCTGGTATTATCAGATTCAAGATTTGCCCCCGAGGGGGTTAGTTTATTGGGCACCCCCTTACATCTTGTGCCAAGGTGGAAGCGCAGAAGCGTTTACAGCGCCCAACAGGGAAGTAATGAAAAGTTCATACTTTGCCTTTATGACTCGTACATTAAGGGCGTAAAATCCTGAAGGGTCATAGGTTCTGTCAAGTTACATAAGTGGAGAGAATGATGAGTGTGGGTGGGGGAAAGTTCCCGGTACTATTTATCTGTTTATGGCAAAGTTGTGGCAGGTCCCTAATAATGTGAAATGCCAGGCCTGTGACTAGGAGGAGGGATATCTGGTCTGGGGGGGAAGAGGTGTTGGTAACGGCTGTGGACCTATAGGAGAGGTCATAGGGCAAGTGAGGATTGTAGTGAGAGAGGGGTGTGAGAGTCGGGTTGGCCACAAAGTTTACAACAGTGCGGTTGAGGCTCAGGGTTGCCAATGTACTCCCATAGGTACCTGCACCCTAGGCGCAGTCTCATGTATATAACGTTGAGATCGAGGTAGGGATTGATATTCTTTGTAGTGGCAGGTTGTCGTCACCGGTTACAGCGTCATAGTGGCATAGTGTGACGCTACCCCGTTGTTCAGGTGTGTCCAATTTCGTTGAATGCCTCTCGTTGTGTGGCGTGTATGCGAGATTTGAGATGATTCAGGTAGAGGGCAAGAGTGGCTTCAGTATCTTCTTCTTGTGTAGCGTCTTTGGCAACCGAACAACAGTGCCACAGCAGTTATTCCTATATGTGACGGATCCAAAGAAACTTGACACGGATGTCATCAGTTGTTCTAGCCCGGCAACGGCGGCTAGGGTGTGTTCGGCGGCAGGGGAGGAGGTGGGAGGGTAATTTGAGCCTCGCTAGCGCAGAAGTGCTGTCACTGATTATATAAGGAGGTTCCGGCATTCAGTGCGAGCATAGATCGCCCCCTCATGAATGCCCGCGAGGATGGCTATGGCTTTCAGCATCAGTGGAGGAGGCCCAGTCGTGGACCCTGATTTTCCTGCAGGTCTGGCGCTCAGGAATCCACACAGCTGCCCCACGCTGTCCAGCGTGGTAACAGACCCATCACAGTAGACGAGGATAGGAGGGTGGAGGTCTTTAGAGAGGAAGCGACATCATTAATCTGTTCAAGGCAGTTAAGTTTGAGCATATACCTCAGTTGGGTGGATTACGACCAGGGAAGAGTGGACGACAACATCAACACACGGGGGAGGGGTCCACGGCGGTAGAGGCGGATTCGAGTGTACTCGGGAGAGAGAGAGGTCGAGGGGTGTAGAGGTGATAACGCAGGATGTCAGCAGCAGTGTGGACGGGCCAGAGTTGAGAGGGAGGGGGGGAAAGTAATGGGGACAGGCCGGCGCAGGAGGTGTTAAGATGTGAGTTCAGTGAGCGCGACAGGGGAGTCGGTTGCTCACTGCAAAGAAGTTTTAACAACCAAGGATGGCATTGAGAGCAGTAATTCGATCGCACACGGAAGCAGGATTAGTTTGCGCTGCATTGACTTCTATTCTGGTGGCCATGGGCAGCCGAGGATGAGTCTCATCGCTCTGTTTTGGAATTTCTCTATGCTTTGTTTCTCGCGCTGGGAGCAACTACAAGGACAGGAGAGGCATAATCTATGACAGCTCTGCGATGGCAATGTACATGAGACCGTTAGGACCTGACAGGGCTCCTTTGAGGCCGTGAGTGAGGGACTGGAGGGGCCTCGTTCGTTGGCGGCACGGGAGATGACGTGGGCGCCGACAGCGAGGTCGTGCTCTGGTAGTGGCTCGCACAGTTAGACCAAGGTACCTGTAAGTGGCGTACTTGATCGGATGTCTGTTCCCTGCAGAACCAGTGTGTCTGACGCCGGAAGCGTGAGATGAACTTGGTTTTAGTGTGTAAGATGACTAGCCCGAGTGTTTGACAGTCGGGCGATGTGGAGAGTATAGGTTGTTCATGTTGCACTGTAGTAATTTGGAGGAGGAATATCATCAGCGTAGCTTATGATGTGACCGTCTAGGGCTCGCTCAGCAAAGATGACGTTGAGACGGCAGATGGAGTTCATGAGAACATTGAAGAGTGTAGGGCTGAGTACACCTCCCTGAGGCGTGCCAAGATCAAGGTCCCCTGATCTTAGAGCTAGTGGCCCTGAAAACGGACACGGGCCTGTCGATGGGAGAGGTAGTCAGCAATCCACGTGGGGTTTGCCCTTCACATCCATGTGAGTGAGGCCTCAAGGATCACTTCACTGTTGGTTTTATCAAAAGCACCCTTGAAGTCGATGAAGAGGGAGGATTTGGCGGAGGTGTTTGCCATGTAGTGAGCGATGCAGTGAGCAGTACTCTTTCCGGGGTGAAAACCATAGAGGTTCAGGGTGCAGGTGGGCTTCAATTTTCCATGGAGGTGGTGGAGTATCATGCGCTCCCATCATCTTTGAGAAGCAGGAGATGAGGGATATTGGACGATATTCATCTTGTCTGCCTGGTTTAGGGACTGGATGGTGTGGCAGTCTTCCATGAGTGAGGCAGCTGACCAGTATCAAAAGAGAGTTAAATAGACAGAGGAGGGGGTTACCAGGGGTGGCAATAAGGGCATTTAACACAATCATATGTGACGCCGTCATCGCCTGGGGCGGTGACCCGACCACGCTTAACAGCATTTAGTAGTTCACACTGTGTGAAAGGCACGTCAGTGTCTGCAAATAGTGTCTTGGTACTCGAAGATGCGCTGTCGGCGTTGTGGTTGCAGTGCGAGGGTGAGGTCCGTACAGCGGGTGGTAGCGCATCAATGGAGGCGGCCTCCTGCCACATCTGGGAGAGCGCCTCAGCTCGGGCAGCTGGTCTGGGGTGGAGCGCGGTCTGGCGTTGGTGCCCCGGGCACGGTTAATGGTGCGCCATATATCACCTATAGATGTAGACTGGTCAATAGAAGAAGCAAAATCAAACCACTGCTTCTCGTGCGAGAGTGATGGCAGATTGGAGCTCTTTATTTGTGCGCATCAGGAAGCATAGAGAGTCAGGGGAGCTGGGAGATTTCTTCCACTGGTCGACTGCTATTCGGTGCCATACTCGTATAGACTTAACATGAGGGTCACGGTTAACGTTCCACTGACTCCTGGGCTGGCGGTTAGGGCGGCGGTGTTTTGGGACAGGGCGGAGGAGGTCATGCATTGTTTGGACAGATCAAGGTAGAGCTGGTCTGCGGTGGTGATAGTGTAACCCTGAAACCATTCAGCAATGGAAGTGATGAAGGCAGGTATGTTGGCAGGGGGTAGCCTGAGCCTAGGGCCCTTGGGGGAGCGGGTAGTCTCACATACTGGAGGGTAGTGTGGATAGGGAAATGGTCACTGTGGGGGGAGGGAAGATGCGGGTGGAGTGTGGGCGGTGAGGGTCAGAGTAGAGAGCTATGTAGTCAGTTTCCCTCCCCCGATGTGGGTGGGTGATGGCGGGCAGAGAAGAAGTACAGAGTCATCAGAGGTTTGTAGGTAGGAGAGCCAGGAGTTACCCCGGGCGTTTGAGTGGGGCCCCTGGGAGCCGAGACTAGGGTGACGGGCATTGAGGTCCCCCACAAGGAGGGTGGGGGTGGAGGTGATATGGCGTGGTAGGACAGGTACAGTAGGGGTGGAGGGAGGACATTGACAATATTGAGGGACATACCTTTTAGTGTGATTGTGATGGCATGTGCGTCGGTGGTGTCGTCATCAAGGGGACGTCGAGAGGTTTGGTATGGGACATCCTTCTTGACGTAGATCCGTAGTCCACGTGCATGGCTTTGTGGTAGTTCCGTCGATGACGGAGAACAGGAGTGGATGGGCTCTCAACACATGTGTAGCCACTGAGCACATAGGTACCAGCAGCACACCGCGTTTCTTGGAGGCACAGCACGTCGACGTCTTCAGTGTAGACGTAGGTTTTTGAGGGCACCAAACTTGCTTTGCAAGCCGTTTATGTTCCAGGTGAGTACCTGCAGTCCTGTAGCGTTACTATCCATTGTGGTGTATTAGACTGATAACCCCTGACGTGGGACGGATGAGCCTTAGGTGCCGGCATGTCGGTGGAGTATGGGTAGCCGGGGGTGGGGTCCTCAGGTCCAACAGGTAGCCCTGGTGGAGACAGCACAGACACAGGAGCAGGTGAGGCTTGAGGTGGGTAGTCAGGTTGAGGCACCACGTGACGTAAAGATGAGGCAGGGCTTGGCTCGGGGGCCCCAGTACACACAACCTGTGAGCCGGGGGCTCACAGGGGGTCTACCAGCTTGTGTCAAACCAAAAGAGGGGAGTGACTGGTGGCAGCAAAGGGTAGGAGTTGGCGGTGTAGGTCGAAGATGGCGGTACAGAGTGTAACCAAGAGTTTTCTCAACATGACTGGCAAATTCTTGGAAGAGGGACATGATCTGTGTCATGTCACTGGAGAACGGGTTGTGGGGGGGCACTGGTGGCGGCACAAGGCTTGACAGCATCAGGGTAGAGACGGGGCTGTAGGGGGGCACTGGTGGTGGCACAAGGCTTGACAGTGTCAGGGTAGAGACGGTGGTTGTGGGGGGCACTGGTGGCGGCACAAGGCTTGACAGCGTCAGGGTAGAGGACGGGTTGGTGGGGGGTGGGGGCACTGATGGCGGCACAAGGCTTGACTGCGTCAGAGTAGCGACAGGGTTGTGGGGGGGAAAACTGGTGGGAACACGAGGCTTGATAGCGTCAGAGTAGAGACGGGGAGGAGGCTCAGTAGTGGTTGAGTTAGGGAATGATAGGTGCTGTTGTGGTGCAGCCTGGTGGAAGCCCAGGCAGGGGCAGGTGACCCAGTAGACTATGGGGGGCGTTGTGGGTAGACGCAGCCCTTGGGGAGGCCTCTCCCCTGGGACAGAAGGGCACTGCCGTGAGTCAGCATTGTGCCAGCCGCCACAGTTACAGCACCTGGGCTCAACTACATAGCCCACACCACCCCTATTAGGTGGTCTTTGATTTTCTGGGCACAGGCGGCGGAGTTGTGGTTACGTGAGCAGAAGCGACATCTAGGACGACGACGTCGCAGCAGCAGTGAAGGTGTGACCCCAATGAGAGCAGATAACACAAAATGCAGGCCCAGGATGATAGGGCTCTGCATAAAGTGGTGGAAGGATTGGATGGGCTTCCACAGTGGTTGGACATACCCTTCCCTTCCACTTGACAATAACAGCAGCTTGTGGAGTGTCCCCCGGTAATGTCGACGTATACTGAGTATATTAGAATTAAAGTCACGTGCATCTTCGATGTCAGCGTATAGGGGAATCGTTTCAACTAGGATGTGGCAACATTCATCAGCGTCTGCTGGAGGGGCCACTAGGACAACCCGTCAAAGCCAACAGTACTAAGGGTTTTATAGACTCAGGAGTCTGACACTTGACAAAGTTCCGGTTCTTACCTTGTCGGAATTGAATGTTGGGACCATGCTGTCTGCAGTACTTCATCATCCAATTAAACCGATCCTCGACAGATTTTAATGAGTCCTTGGGAAAGTGGAGATTCAGCTTACTTGTTCCTTTGGCAGAGGGCAGGGTGATAGGGTCCATGGCATTGCTGTTTCCACTGTGGCTAGTGTTTCCCATAGAAACATTACCGTCACTGTCATAATCACTGGGGTCTGACTCTTGAAGGGTGTTGGATTCAGTCAAGACCTGCTGTGTTTTATTCCCAGTTGAATTCTTTCTGCTTCCTTCTGTGTGTGTCGTCCTTTTCTTCCTATCATTCATGATCTCATCACTGTCGCTTCCTTCACTTTTCTTCGCCTCCTCTCGCCTCCTCTTCTTTTCTTTCTTACTAATCACTTCTTGAAAATTGTCTATCACTTCTATTGTTGTTGGCCGCGGATTGTCTGCTTCTGATTCACTACTTGAAAGCCTCAGGTCGTCTTCTAAGTTGTTCAGTAGGGCAATCTTTTCTTCTTTAGCCAAAGCCTTCATAGGTTTCTGCCCCACACTCTCCCCAGGCAGTGTGCAATGCTTGTGTTCGGTCACAGGCGAGATGGAGAGGCAACGACGTCACTACCACGTCATTCAACGTCACGCTCTTCGCACATGCGCATGCAGCAGATACGAAAATAACCGACCAGAGGGTCCAGGCAGGAAGTCCAGATATTTTATCTAAAATATTGTCTCAGTCCAACAACTATAAATTTCACAAGCGACACTGTGCTTACAACTGGGCTTCACTTTAGTTCTCTAAACAGACTGAAGGTAGTCGTCTCACTAAATTCATCAGAATTGGGAATTGTAGGGAGAGTTCACTCACAGCCTTTGTTGATGTTTCACGGTGCGCATGTCGAATGCTGGTGTTATCATGGAGGAAGCGAGAGCCAAGGTTCTAAAACAGCCGAACATGATCCACCATTCTTCTCACTTCACTCATGTACCTCCGGGATTGTGAACGGGTATAAAGAGGAGTACAAAGAAGGTGCAACTAAAGCCGATTAAAAAGAATGTGCTTAGTGCCGAGTTTTGTGTACTAGTGAATTGGTAAAACTTATAATTCTGTAAATACATGATAGGAGGCTCAGAACACATGAATTGGCTATAAAACAGCTGGAAAGAGAAAAAAGAAAGGGTTTTTTTAAGATATAATCAAATATCCAATACAAACACTCCACTGGCCACTACTATTGATGCTTCAAAACGTTAATAAGTACCTTGTTTTGATGAGAATTCCTTCGAAATTTGAGAAAATTGCCAAACAGCTGAGTTGGCCTATTTCTGTGGAGTTTTCTCGCTCAATCAGCATTCTTAAGCCCCGTCCACACGATCGAGCAGTGCCCGGCGGGTTTTGCCCTTGTGTTGTTGTACACACGGGGATGGTTGTCGACAGTCAGTCGGGCGCCAGTAGCTAGTAGATGGTCGGCAGTGGCGGGTGCGGTACAATCACCATGGTGTGTCGCAGGAATAATCACCAGACAGTTAAAGCGAAGAGCATAGCGTTGTGTACTACAATAATTGCTGCCATGTGCAAAAAGAAGAACCAAATGCAGAAAAGGGAATGGTGCAAAGAGTGGTTAGGTCGAAGAAAGTATTGGGAAGTCATGCCACGATTTTACGTGAACTGCAAGATGGACAGGAGCAAGACCTCACTAATTACATGAGAATGGACCCCAACACCTTTTACAAACTTTTAACGAAAGTGGAACCATATATAAAAAAAACAGGATACCAATATGAGGGAGAGTATATCTGCAGAGGCTCGTCTAGAGGCAACGCTCATATATCTTTCAACTGGGTGCATCTACACGTCACTTCAGTATAGAAAGAGGATATCAAAACAAAGTTTGTAACATAATACCTACAACTTGTCAAGCCTTGTATGAAGTACTCAAGGAAGATGACTTGCAGGTGAGATTTGCAGTACATAAAAATTCATTGAATAATGTTAGAATTATGATATGCATAGACAGGAAGCTCTGGGACTAGAGTGAGGAGAGCGGCAGGAACGAAGAACATACACGAATGTCCTCATTACATAAACAATCTCCCGTTTATTGTCACGCCAATAATGTACATTGCATAAGTTTATTTGGTTATACATTGGACATCTGAACCGAGCTGGGAACATATACGTATCACATTTGGAGTACTCAGTCGTCGCTCCATATCAGGCAGCAAACCACCAGGCAGGCCCACCATGACTTCGCTCAACGACGGGCACTGGCACTCAGCTGGTTTGCCCGCCAATTTTGCCCGATAACGGGCATTTAGCACGTGCCCGCCGGGCACTGAGCGATCGTGTGGACGGGGCTTTAGGTAGAGCTAAAACGGTCTTTGTAAACCTTACTGATGATCAAGCTTGTTAATATGATGTGTTGAAGGTCGTTGCTCTTAAAGCTTATGTATTTTTGTTTGTGAATCTTGTATTGATTTTGTTGCCGTTATATTGGCTGCCTTAAAGTAATGTTCATGTCTGTTATTAGTGGTAAGCATTTGTAAATATAGTTACATTTTCATTTGACTTTTACTCCAATTATCAAGTATTCATTTATTAAAAGTGGTTACATTCAAACCATACATTATACCGTAGTTCTCGATACAAATTTAAGAACCATATATTCTAGAATTCCGCCCCAAAGAGTGTAGAATTCCCCGTAGAAACGTTAGGATTCCACCCCAGAAGACTGTCAGACTCCGCGCCCCCCGAACAAGATAGCTAGGTACTCGCCAGCATGCTGATTCGAAGGAAACTAGAAAACTATTAAGGGAAGAGGACACACAGGAGATCCAAAAACTAAAAAATTGATGGAGCATTTAAAATGAACTACAGGACTAGGCTGGAGTTTCCCTGTGCAGGTTTGAGGAAGTAGGGTAAACAGATTAAATTTAGTATCAAGTCCATGGCAGAGAACCGATTACAAAGCGATATTACCTAAAGGGTAGAGAATATTTGTTCAGGTTTTAAGATAAACGAAAGCTTCTCACCACAAATTGTGAATCGGCTGCTTGTCCAATTAACCAGTCCGTTCACACATATTTATATTTGGGTTTTAAGTAACGAAACCCAAACGGTAGTTCCTTTGTTTTATTATAAAAGGTTGTAGATATAATTCCCTGAGTGTATATCAACCGTAAGTCTCACTGTCTAGGAGTGAATGAGAAAGGGACGGCGTTTATGTATGATAAACGTTAGGTCACGTCCTTACGATATGAGTTGAGGTGAGCTACTGAAGCTTGGGGGCATCGCAGTGCGTGCTTACAGATATGCTGAGCTATGGGTCTCGCCCTCTTGGGTAAGTTGCCCGCTCACGTGTCCATCTCATGTCTTACTCATAGACAGTGGAAAGTTACAGGGTGGTGAATCTGAATATAATATCAGATGTATTGACCCATTTATATAATACGTTCTGTTGATGAGACAGGGGCCTATTACATCGCTCGGTCACCTACCAGCCGAGCTCCGTGAGGCCTAAATAACTCACAGAGTACAGTACATCCTAGACACCCTAACCATGTTATAAACAGATATGTAGACACTAAGCTGGGGAAATTACTGTAGGGTATTCTCTACTACAGGGGACCTAGACTTTTGTGTCGTACCGGTTAGTATATTATGAACAATGTTGAATTTGGATGATACTGCCCGGTAATAACAGAACAGGAACATTATTGCCAGAATTAACAGAATAGAGGGAATCGTAAGACTTGGTAGTGCAAATTCCCGTGACAGATAAAATGGCAAGTTATTATTCAAATCAGCAAAATGTGTCTCGTTCAAGAAAGCTAACACTTTTAATTTCTCTGATACTATTTGAATATCCTTGATAGTGAAATTCATTATAGGAAGTGGAATTAAAGCAGACTTGAGTTTTCGATTTAAGGCAAAATGCTGATGAGTAGGCAAGGTCCGTAATGTACTACAAGTGATTTCACAGTAATCAGGAGCCTTGTAATGCCCTTTCACAACTAGCTGCTTAACACCATTTTGGCATTTTAAAATTACAGTAGTGAGATTTGGAAAGAACAAATACTGCACATTGTGAAGGTGAGCGTGGAACACAGTCTTTAGACTAACTGGCCTATAACTGCATTGCGCTAACGCTGTGCGTACATTTGGTTGTATGACTGCCAATTCACATATTCCTTCTGCAGCAGGAATAAATGCAAACATGTAGGCTGGACATACGTGTAGGTGTAGATAAGAGGACTTACACAGTGACAGTACCTCTGAATCCTCTATTGATAACAATGAATATTCTTCATCAACTAAGAAAAGTTCTTTAGGCCTATCTAGGGTATACAGTGTGTCGTTCACAAACCAGGAGAAGGGTTCTAAATGCCATGCATTAAACTCATGTTGCCCTCGCATAGGAATGTGGATCAGAATTGCATTGTGCGTGAGGGTTGACTCCAACAGCGGGTAATAATAGTGAACCTCATTGTCATTGAAAATAGGAGTTAAATGATACTGCAACTTGGCTATTTTTAAAGCTTCAAGAAGCGTCTGCACAGGCACAAGCTTCGCGTCCACACGTCCTATCCCGGCATCTACAATGCTGTCTATTAGTTCATTTTTAGAGGTTACAATTTTATGAACTGAAATTTCAGCAGCATGCAAATATTCTGTGAAGTAAAGGAGCCATTCTAACGTCGGAATTGCTTTCTGTAACCTAGTAACAATCCTCGAAACTTGGTTAGACTCCATTATGATTGCATTAACCTTTGATTCTAGAGCAGTAATCGCGTGAAAGGTTTGAGAAACAACACGATTCTGTTGAGATACAGCTTGAACGACAATGTTCGTGAAACTATTTTCGAATTCATCGAAGCTGTGCTGAGACCATGAAGAATGTCCAATGCTGATTGTAGTTGACCGTCGACGTTTTCCATCTGACGCGAAAGTACGAGTTAACCTCTACTCGCAGAACGTAGTTTCATACAATAGTCATTTGGGACATTTTGCTTCTGAACAGTCTGTAAGGATGTATCAATCACATTATCATCAACTTGAGGTAAGACATTTATCTGGGTCTTCTTCAGACGATCCGCGTGCACGACATCTGCGATCTGTGCATTAGGCTTCCATATTTTGAATTTGTTGCCTGCTTCTTTTGAGATTATGCGGAATGGACCAGAAAATTTCGCCGAAAGTTTGGAGTTCCTTTCAGGTACCTGTAACATAACAGTGTCCCCAACGTTCAGTGGGATAGGTTTAGCATGTTTATGCTGTTTGATGATCATTTCGGCGCGTGACGCCGCTAGCTGTGATCGTACTTGGTTATGAATTTCTGTAAAGACATGAATTTGTTTTGCCGCAAAATCATCCGTATTATATACCGGGTATGGCGCCTCTGTAAGGATGTCGTAAGGCAGACGTTTATCTGTACCATAGACAATATAGTAGGGTGTTTTGCCCGTAGAGCTATTAACTGACCCATTAATCGACGCTGCAACCTGCGGTAACCAATCCTCCCATGCGTATTGAAAACCACTAACAATTGGACGCAGTATTTCTAGGATTTTACGATTGGTTCTTTCAACAAGGCCATTAGCCTGTGGATGATAAGCTGTCACAAAAGTTTGTTTAATTCCATATTGTAAACATATATGCTCTATTAGCTCATTCTTGAACTCTGTTCCATTATCAGAGAGTAGAACTTTAGGCGTAGTATATGGACATATGAGATTCATCACTAATGCATAGGCTACTGCTTCGGCCGTTTTGCTTTTTAGTGGGACCAAGACCACGAACCTGGAAAAATGATCCACACACACTAAGACGTATCCTGATCCCTGATGACTCATTGGGAGTTGTAACACATCAACAGTGACTGTGTCAAAACGGACGGTCTGGTGTAGGATATTGTAATCGGGGCAGGTGATCCTGTGATCCTTTATGTTGAGCACATGCCAAACAATTAGCTATGTGTAATTCTATGTCTTTCCTTCATAGTGTTCCAGAAATACTTCTTTCGTAAATCCGCTAAGCATTTATCACGACCTTGGTGACCTGCTTCTGGGACATCGTGGAACAATGTCATTACTGCTTTGCGCAACGTGTCAGGTACGACTATTTGAGACACATTACCCTCAAGGAGATTTTCTCGTCCTATGGAGTATGTTATGTCGTAATTCAAACTGACTTAAGGGAAGAACTCACTTGGGGAGTTTAACATCCTCGCCCGATTCGAGAGCAAAATAACAGCTGACCAATATGGGTCGCGTCGTTGCTCATCTTCCAGCTGCGAAAGAGTGAATGCTGATACAGGCATTACTGGTGCTATATTTCTTGACAGAGCGTCGGCGACAACATTCGCCCTCCCAGGTAAATACCTAAATTCGGGGTCAAACTCTTGAATTGTCAGATACCAGCGTCCTAATCTGCCTGATAAGTTTCTGCCATGGAACAGTTCGGTGACTGCCGCATGATCAGTAAAAACAGTTATCTTGTAGCCAAAGATAATGTGTTTCAGCATCGATTAGTTTGCGACTTGCAAATGCTATCACTCTAAACTTCCCACGCGTGTCCTCTTGCATGAGCACTGCTCCGACTCCAATTCCGGAAGCGTCAGTACAGAGAGTGAAGGTTGAGTGTAGTCTGGGAATGCTAGAACCGGGGCATTGGTTAGCGCTGTCTTCAATGCCGTAAAACTTTCCTCGTGTTCAGCATCCCATATGAACACTGCATCTTTTTTGAGCAACCTCGTTAGGGCGATGCTAATGTTGCATAGTCCTTGATAAAGGAACGATAATAACCAGATAATCCGAGAAAGCTACGCACATGATCATTTGAGGTAGGACGCGGGAACTGAGATACAGCTTTGACTTTATCATTAACTGTGTGTATGCCCTCACCGTCGACTACATGACCAAGGAAATGGATTCTGGATTTTAAAAACTCGCACTTTGAGAGTTTTATTTTGAGTCCTGCTGTGGAAAGTTTGTCCAACACTTCACGCAGTTTTATCAGATGGGAATCGACGTCCTTACTGACTACTATTAGATCATCCAAATAAGCTCAGACTGTGTTACCAATTAGTCCGGCAAACAGGGTGTTGATCATTCTTTGAAATGTTAGAGGGCATTTCTGAGACCAAATGGCATTCGTAGAAACTCAAAATGGCCTAGAGGCGTGCTAAATGCCGTGATTTCTCGTGATTTTTCATCGAGTGGTATTTGCCAATACCCACTAAGCAAATCTAAGTTGCTAAATACCGCATTATCCTTGCTTAGGCAAGGATAATGCAATATGTCACTCAAGATAGCATTGGGTACCTATCAGGGATTGTTTGATTATTTACGCGCCTGAAATCTATGACAGGGCACCATCCACCATCCTTTTTCGGGACGAGGAATAATGGGCTATTAAAGGGGATTTTGAGTGTCTAATGACATTCTCATCTAACATACCCTGTACCATATCTTGCACTACAGCGCGCTGGCTATGAGGTAGTCTATAAGCTGGTACGTAAATAGGGTTGGTTCCTTCCTTTAACGCGATATGATGGGATGTTAAATCTGTCTGACCTAGCGTTTCCTCTGGCAAGGCTACTATTTCTGTATAGTCGGCAAGCAGCTCTAACAGGCGTGTCTTGCCCTGAGGATGATCGATCACCTTAACATGTGGTGCTATTTGATCTATCCTGGCCAGTCGAGTCTGTTGGCAATTCGCAACAATACCTCGAATTAGGAATTTATTTGGCTGCACTTCGACATTGCTGTGATATCTAGAAAATCACACACATAACATCCTTTCTTTAATTTCTTGATAATGTGAAATTGCTGCCGCAATCCCGTAGACTTGTGTGTGTGTGTGTCCCTCAGTAGACACAGCTGATTCCAAGGTCCGGTGATTGGGTCAATGCTCACAAAAATCCTGAGTACAGCAAACCGCCGCTAATTGTCACACAACGTCATCCACAACACCATACCTCAGAATGCTGAGACCATCTCTCAGACCGGATGTGTCATCATCACTAGGGTGGGTGCTGGGTGCTGGTAACTGGGGGTTGTTGACGCCATACAAGAGAATTTTGTTGACAGGATGTGATTGATGAGTAGTCTCAACAACTGCAGTCACGTCCTGTCAGAAACTAATGTTCACTTCAGCTCACAGGATTGTTGCGTTGGTGAATTCCTCATTCTGGTAATGGAGAGTACTCTTCAACATTGCAGGTACTATCTTCCAACTCTTGCTGCTGTAATCACGCTGGGAAGGTGTGTGGTTGAGGTCGAGAGATATCTCTGACGCATGATCCGCCTTCCTCTAATAGGATTGGTAGACAACACTTTCGTCCTAGCGGTGAGCAAAGGTTCAGAATGACTCATTGCTGTGTAGGAAGCACCTTTAAACGTGGATGAACATCTATCATGTTCTTTCGAAGAGTTGGTAGACCAAGTAACCCGTCAGCTGGCAAATTGAATTGCTGAACTATATAAAAGTCCGCGTAGAAGGGCGTACCACGTCTTGAAATTCTGAGTGGTAACGTCACCATTCCTTTGATGCTCAGCTGAGTACCTGAAACTCCTTCGAGCTCAGCGTTACTAGGGCCTCCATTTGAATTTGCGGTGAGGAATTTACGTTGTAACTCGTGATATGATGTCAAGGCCATACATTAGCGCAAGCACCTGTGTCTATATCAAGAGCCAATCTGGTATTATCCACTCTCACCGGCACCTGACAACACTTCCACTTTGCTAAGCGCCAATATTAATGAGGCCGCTATAGAAGTGCTGTGAGGAGGGGTGGGAATTTCCCTATCTATCCCTCTCCTTGCTGTAGTGTGCGCTGGTATTCCCCCGACGACTTGTCCTGGGGACGTTTCTGCTTGCGCCTATACACACCTCCGTTTCACTTAGGTCCACTCCCCTAGCCTTTATTAATATATCGCACTCATGTGAACTATGAGATGTCGATTTGTGAAGAGCACACCATTTGCGCGCATTCTGGGTAGGAGGAGGTGCTGCTTTGGCTACCTCTCTGTTTGACCTTAAGAATGGCTTTGCACCGGGTGTGGCCTTAAAATTAGCACTATTACCTCGGAGCTGAAAACAATCTTCCATTACGTGGCCACGTTTATTACAATGTGCACATCGTAACGATGTTTCCTGTTTATATGTTAGGCGGGGAGGAGCGATCGGAGTTAAGTGTGTGCATAAGGAGTCTGGAGGTGAGGCATCTGTGGCATCTGTGACGGCTGGGGTTGTGGTGACGTCACTAAGGGTTGCGCCAGTAAGGGGCCCGTAGCCTGGGGACAGAGCTTGTTTGCGTATTCCACCATATCCAAGGGTGGTTCATACTGTACTTCCTGTGCCCGGCTATATAAGGGAACACGGACGGAAAGAAGAAAACTTATTAGTTCTATCAATGTTTCCACATTGTCCGGTGGCATATCACCCCGTGAGTTGTACCAGCCTGATGACCGGAAGGTCGCTTGCATGTCCTGGCGAACCTCGCCCGCTATGTCAACAGCGTCAACGGGTGTTTCGTTTCGTATACCTGGAATACAGCGATCCAACCATCTGAAGATCCATTGCAGTTGGCCCAGCTGTGACCTACCCCCAAAAATCCCAATTAGCGTTCACTTGAACTTTTCATAGTCAGGGCTTTGTAAACCAAACGCATTTAAACTACTGCCTGCATAGGAACCCTGCGTTATATAGGAACGTACATATGCTTTCTTTTCTTCGTCAGTCGTTATGTGACTATTGCGCATGCTATCTTCACATGCACGAACAAAATGTGGGACCCTATAATCGTCTTGTCCCGTGAAATTTCGAACATAATCACCGCGCTGCATGATATTAATAACATTATCAGCTTTAGGTGTGGTAGTATTACTGGTGTGAGGGTTAGACGAAGCCATTTTAGTGTTATTAAGCAAGTTAGTATTCTTACTCTTAACAGAAGGCTGGGTTAATAAGGTTGTTACCGATTTAGCAACAGACACACTATCACCTGTAACAGGGGTAACTGCTTTAGTATACTTAGGTGAGGTACTATAGTGATTACCAGACCGTAGGGTACGACGGTTTAAGTCGTCAAATGATTCGTCTATAACTTTCTCACTACTTCCTACCGACTCATTTAACTGTGTTCCATACTCAAAATCTATGTCAGTCTGGGCTTGATCATTGATGAGTTGGTTATCGGCAAACAGTTGCGCTAGGCGTTCGATTTCATCTACATTAGACATGGGAAACTTAGAAATTTTCTATTAGCCCCCTTGGGTCAATGAATACTTAACAGTAAGTAGATCACTTGCCTCTCATTTACAAGACAAATGAATATTAATTGTAGTTAATTTTTAAACTATCAATAAGAAGACAGACACTTACAAACTACTGTAAATTATAGGATTTCAATACATTAATCTTACATTCGACACTTTATCATTGAAATAATCCTATCCGACGAACCTATCGGTGTGAAGATATCTCTCGAACGTGTTCATGTGTGTAGAACTATGTAATTTAAATACCTATTTATACAGAGTAGTACGTCTGTATAGAAAATGTGATCCTTCAAGAGTTCTGGGTGGAGTGGTCTGTGGAGTGTGGGCGGGGCCTCTTCGTAGGGTGCGTGCGCCGCTGCTGGTTTCCTTGGCAACGAGATGACGCTTCTGCTTTGGTGAGAGACGAGTCCACTTGATTTAGGTGAGTTCCTCCTCCGGCGATCAGAAAACTATGATTGGTTATCACACTGGTGGTTGCTGGTTCGCTGGCGAAAACTACCGTGTGCCCAGTCTTCACATCCACGTATATATGGAGATCTGTATGATGACACCGGAACTTCGTAATTCGCGCTGATGACACAACAATACTGCTCAGCTGCTAGTGAAATACCAATTGAATTCCAGGCTACGAAACTGTTTTTCAACACTGCAACACTGTAATGTCTTGGAATGCTGAGTGGAGTCTATCTCAACCGGCTCAATCTGGATATGTACCAACAGGCTGTAATATTTGTATATTACGAATTCTGCACGTATTTGTAAGTGACAGAGATAAGGAGTGCTCACTACATATCGTCTCAATACGGGATATAGTTTTAAACACTCGGATTATGTAACGCGTCACTGCTGTGTGGTTTCTTGTTTTTCACAAGACACAGACGGATGATACGACTACCAGTTTGAAGAATCCGTACACACGGCTTGCCACCTATATGAATCGGCTGCTTGTCCAATTAACCAGTCCGTTCACACATATTTAAATTTGGGTTTTAAGTAACGAAACCCAAACGGTAGTTCCTTTGTTTTATTATAAAAGGTTGTAGATATAATTCCTGAGTGTATATCAACCGTAAGTCTCACTGTCTAGGAGTGAATGAGAAAGGGACGGCGTTTATGTATGATAAACGTTCGGTCACGTCCTTACGATATGAGTTGAGGTGAGCTAGTGCGTGCTTACAGATATGCTGAGCTATGGGTCTCGCCCTCTTGGGTAAGTTGCCCGCTCACGTGTCCATCTCATGTCTTACTCATAGACAGTGGAAAGTTACAGGGTGGTGAATCTGAATATAATATCAGATGTATTGACCCATTTATATAATACGTTCTGTTGATGAGACAGGGGCCTATTACAATTGTTTGAAGCTGCAGAGTGGGTGTATAGACCTAGAGACTTATTATGGATCATCTACAGAGAACATAGAGAGTTGCCCATACGACTTTTCTTGGAGGGAGGAAGGTTATCCAGTGTTCAACCCGGTAAGCGGACGCAGTTTAACCCGGTAGAGTGGACACAAGTCATTCCAGAGGGAAATTTAAGTTTTAAAATTGCCAAAATCGACCCAGAATATGGATGGTTTAACTATAGTAGTATTTGGTTTAAACTACAAATCGACCCAGGAGAGAAGTGATATATGGTATATGGTTATATTAAAGTTTATTGTACAAACACGTATTTTTTATATCTAAACTAACACAAGATAAATATTTAGAACCTCCCAACTTAAACCAGGTTTGTTCAAGTGCCCACATGAACTAAGTAGGAAGGTTATGATGCCATGGCTGAAGCTGAATTAAACAATTTTCACCGAGCTGGACTAGATTATTCATCCCCCGGCTGAAATATGGCCAGTAGTCACTCCAGATAGATCTCACGTGTCTGAAATAAAGACATAAACGAGAATTAATCTTAACTACTGAATTAGGCTAACCACCACATCATAACTTAAGATAATTCATTTTTGTTATTATTTTTTTCTATAAAACTTCACTATGTGTTGGTTATCGTCTTGCTATTGTTAATTTTACTGTTTTTTTATATATTTCTAACTTGTTCATTTTTCACTATAGAGATTAATGAATGTGGTTTTACCGGTAGTTAAGGAGGTGTAACAATCATTAGCGGGTTGACTGTAGTTTCTGTGTACCCGTAGAATTGGTTATGGTAAATTTATCAAAACTTGAAAAACCAGATCACAATTGACTTTTATTTGAAAGATATGAATACAAAATATAATTATCAAAATTGGAAGTTTCTTTAAATTTGTGACTTTTACATAACTAAGCATCTGAATCCCTAGGCTAAGTAATGTTGACTCATAAGCTCATATAATTTTTACAGTTTCGTAATAAAATAAACAGATTCAATAAATGTCTGCCTGGGTTCCTTCTGTATCTACTATATAATTCATTGGCGTCTTTAACAGTGTAAGCAGCGGCCTTTATCTTTGGAAACAGACCATAGGCAGTATATAAGTACCACCAACATATAGGCTTTATTAATGAACAGTATTGCTAGTGAGAATACTTCAAAATTTATAGTTAATACATCTATAATTTTCTTTTGTTCCCCAATAAATAATCATTTTCTTTCTTGATAAATTCTTGAATTCCATATATTTTTCAGTTATTTCACACCAAAAGCTCTATAACAGACTCTACAACATGGTAATATAGTCTTATTTAGATGGTAATAAATGATTATCCAAAAGGCTGTTTATATTATCAATAAGTAATAAGGGATGATATAATGAAGGTGAGCGCCATCTATGAGTTAACAGCGTCACTAAACCCCTTCATCACAGGGTACAGGGGGGAGTTTCTCATCTGGTGGGTCTGGGAGTTCCTCACCAACCTAACAGCCACTCCACACAAGGACAAGCTGGAGGATGGAACATGTGTAAGACGACCTGACGTCCCTCTTCCCGCTATCAATTTGGTCAATGAAAAACCCAACCCAATGCCTGGCTTACTCTGCCCGCTACCTAACGAGCTACGTACCGTCCATGGGGGTCTGGTGGCAGCTACCTTAAAATTAAGAATAGTTAAGTTATCCCCTTAGAATTAGTGACCCCAGAATTGGACAGTGTAGTGGTAGCAGAAAATAATTTGCATTGCGAATAATTGAAATATAAATGTCATATTTTGCACAAGAGATAAAAATTTTAGCCATTTCTAATAAAATTAATTACAACGTCCTTTCAGTAACATTTTATAAGAGAAAAACTTAGTCACTCTTAAAGATAGATAAATAAATAAGCACTAGACATATCACTTCACCTTCCCCCCCCCCCCCCATCAGCTGATCACTAAGAAACAGACCATTTCACGTCCCATCATTTTAGCCGTGTTGAGTGTCTGTTTTAACATAATACCTGAAGGGTGAAACATGAAGCATGACTTAACTAATTTATTCTTTATAAAACATATTGCATCCCGTCACAATACAAAAAGAGTTGGCCTTCAGAAGAATAACTATTATGTTCATTACACTTCACATCAATACACGTCTTACATCAAATAATTACTATTATCATCTTCATAATAATCACTGACCTCCTTACCTGGTCATTCCTTCTTACCATAACACCCAACACATCAGACAGCACCACCTGTTAGAGTATAGCATCACATGTTGCATTACAGCAACACGTTATATCATAACACCACATCCCGGGTACACTTCACACCCACAAGTATGGAACTCCTCGGTATTGTTAGGTACACACACTACTCTTGATGAGTTGAGGGGTTACTTCCCAGGTAATCATACCAGTACTGGTTCCACGTCTGGCATTCTTAGGTCGCTCCACGTAGCGACCGCGAATCTTCTCAAACATACAATTATTTTCTCCTATCCCGGGTGGTAATGACTGACGCTCCGAACGTGCGGTACCCGTTTTCGCGAGAGAGCGGCCGTCACTAAGTAAGGCCCGATGGGCTTTTATCACCGCACACTAGTGCAACTATTTCTTCGCTTTATAACATCAGGCCAGGTTTTTAGATGTAAAAAACTGCTAGATAAGTCTTTTAGGGCTGAATGGAGCACAATGGAGTTCACCGACCCATTTTGGCGAAAGAGCGGGGATCACTAAAGAAGATGCCTCGCGTCTCTCACCGAACTAGGCCTACAGTTTACAATTTTTAATTTTCACTTTGATTTTATTCTGGTTCTCACATATACACTTTCCTATCTATTGTGACCTTATGCCTTATAATTATATATCTTAGTCCTAAATTACATACTTACGTAAGGGTCTGGTTTGGCAGTTCCTGGGGAAATTAATTAGGCTATATCATTAACTGAAAACTGTAGCCCGGGGCGGAACGGGAACCTACTTAGACAGAGCCTAGATCTGTCTATTTTCGTGGCGTGGGTATATCCACTTCACTTCAATCTGGATTTAGGGATCCTCCCCTCACACGTTGCAATAGTCGAACACATTCATAAGATTCTCAGATCGTCGCATTGTTCGTGGTTATTCGTCACGCGAGATAACGAGGTGTATTAAGCTCACACCGAGGCATACGAGATATTTTCTTTGAAGTATAGTTTCTGGATCACTTCCAACACTTCACATAGTACGACCTTCAAACACGATCTACCCTTATAGTACACTAGTCCATATCAATTGAACCTTCCCAATCATCCTATAGATACATCGAGTTGTCCTTAATGCTATGAGTACATACACTTAATAATATATGACAGTACCTCCGTACAATTCGTATAAAACACACAGTAGGCGAGTTATCCTTTACCGACATTTCCCGTGACTCTACAAGCGCGGTGGATTTGAATGTTATGTAGCATAATATGAATGAAAGAGATTTTAAGGATCACATTGATGTGCGCAGTATACCACTAGTCTGTGATATTATATAAGATAATAACTTAGAGCCTATAACCACCAAACCCTGGGAGGGAGGTGACGTGTTTGACAGTTGTGCCAAAGGTGGAGTGAATTATTTATTTATGTCCCATTAGATTGAGTTTTTGTTTTTTGTTTATAAAATGCCACAGAAGTGACCGTGGAGAATATAATTTACATTACTGGAATTGTTATTAAAATAGTGATTAATTTGAATATAATTATGCTGTAGTTTGCACTAGACCCAAATGTTAGTAATCATTTAGTACATGTACAGTAGAGCACAGCTTTGGCCTCAGGACAGTGTAGCGTGCCCAGAGAAACATTAGACACGAATTGTAAAATACGACGCTACACATTGATTCTCGCAAAATAGGAAAGATTCGCTTTAAATTAAAACATTGTCCTTAATTGTGGGTGTCGCTTTAAATCGATAATGTTATATTTAATCGGTTTAAATCGACGTTGTACTGTATTACAGGTTAAATCTACTAATTGTGCATTGAATATTTTCGTCAATGAATTCTCGTTATAATTAAGTTACTCTATTTAAGTGGATTATTCCACGTAATTATCACGAGTTGTATAGGCGGACGAGGAGTGGGATTTTGTCGTATTCGCGGCCGTTTTTGAGGATCCGGGTCGATCCGCACAAATATTGCAAATCCGAGGATGAAAATATGGAGGGGCGGGACAAGTTTTTTGGCGATGTTCATCACCTGGCGTAATAGTGACGTCGATCGTAGTCTATTAAATGAAATAGTGAGTCCAGTGGCAATTATTGTGTTCAAATTTACCAATAGTCTATAGGTATTATTGAAAAGTTTTAATTGTATTGTACTGTAATATATACGGAATTAATCGATTATTATTAGAAGACAGGTAATAGAACATTCGTCTGTTTAAACTGGGTGGAGGTTTTTGTGTTAACTGTTCTAGGTAGCTGAATGCTTGCTACAGCAGATTTGGGGACTCATTGTAGGGAAAGGTAAGGTTGTCACATAGTTGACAGTTTTTTTGATTAGTATTATATTGTGTTTATCGAGTACCCGTCGGTAAATGGAAGCGCGTTTTCTGACGTCGGACGTAGCGGAGTGGCCCACGTTCGGTTATCGGCGGTACGGAGTCGAGCGCTTGCGGTAAAGTGTCGTCGTGAGTTTTATCGGTGGCATTCGCGTGCCGAGGCGATGTCGGTCACTTAATCAGAAGAGCATCGTGAGTCATTTTGTTTGGGCTGTCTCCATATGTCGATGATTGTGGTGTGGTCTATTATTAGGTGAAAGTGTGTTTGTTTTTGCAGAATTGCTTATCATTTGAGGGGGCACGGACGTTCCGCATCGATTCGTTGCGGTTTTTCCAATGGATGGAGGAGTATTGTTCTCTTAGTTTGATTTGGTATTAGGTGATACCATACAGTATAGAATTATGTCCATACCTGTGAACTACACCTACTTCTATTGGCCCGAACGTTTATATTATACTGGGTTTTAGTAGCGAAACCCAATTGTCCGTTTCTCCTTTTATTGAGGAACTGCCGTCGATACAATTCCAGAGTGTAAATCAACCGTAACTTAGAGTATTTACGAGTGTGAAGAGAAGGACGGGGGCTATGCAAATAGACCGATTAATCGCGTCCTTCTCGCGTGCGAGATTGGGCGGAACTTCTACGAGTGGTTACCCATCGAGGGAGAACGGAATAGGCACGTCGTCCTCCCTCGAGCAAAGACGGAACCATCTTCGACGGCTCTCAAATAACGTCTTCCTCTAGTCGAGGATATCAAACTACAGCCCGCTTTAGGTGGCCGGCTACTAGATGCCTTAACTCGGCATAATATGACGCAGCTTCCCGCGGGCACACCTCGTCACGTGCACTGAACGTGTCACCTCGTAGCTAGTTATAGGTGGTGAATCAGTATATAAATCAAATGTTATTAACCCATTTAATAATCTTTCTGTTTATGAAATGGGCCATTACACCTGTGTAGAGAAGTAATAAATGTGAGGTATTCTTGTGGGGTAGTAGAATACTATACAGTAGTATGTAAATTGCAGTGGGTATGTTTTGAATGGGAATAGTTTGTTTATTAGTGTGGTGAGTATACAGGTGTACAAAGAATCAACATTGATATTTTAGTTGAAGTTTGCAAGGAATTTAGTATAATCTGCATGAGTATTTTCTTATGTATTTTCACAGGAATTTGTTTGTTTCAGTTACAGGTCAGAGTCGACCGATACAGCGAGAGACACGAGCGGAGACAGATTGTGCAGCTGGCGTTTAACGGCCTTTTGGACAAAGATACCTCTCGGGTGGGGGATATAATTGACAGGATGGACAATATCTTGTCTGGTAATGGGAACAAACCCATTATCTGCCTCAGTGCAGGAGGCAATGATATTGGCCGGTGTAGGAGCGAGGAGCTTCTTGATAAGTTCAAGGCAGCCATAGATCGTATTAGGACTAAGGGAGGGATCCCTATCATATGCGGTGTCCTGCCTAGAAGGAGAGTTGGCAGTGAATGGTTGTCAAGGGCGGTTGGTGTTAACGACCGTCTTGACAGATATTGCAAGTCAATATCAGTCCCATTCATTGACAACTGGGACAACTTCTATGGCAGAAGGGACCTTTATGCTAGGGATGGGGTGCACCTGTCTAGGGATGGAGTAGCAACCCTGGCTGGGGCTCTAGAGGGGGCAGTTCAAAAGATATCGAAGTCTTTAAACTGCTAAGAGAACATAGGGGCACGGGGGTGGAGGAGACTGCAGTGGGAGCGGGTAAACAAGGCGAAAGATTACAGGGAAATAGTGTTAGGAATGATGACATAACTAAATTAGACAGGGAGTTTAAAACTAAACGCGGTAAGGGAAGGACTCAGAACACGACTAACTTAAATGTATATTATGCGAACAGTAGAAGTATGAGAAACAAAATGGATGATATTAGGGCCTTGGTATGTACAGAAGAAATCGATATAATTGCATTCACTGAAACATGGATCAACCTAGACACACGTGAATTACCAGTCGAATACCAAATTGCGGGTTACAAACTGTTCCATACCGATAGGCAGACCAGGAAAGGAGGCGGAGTAGCAATCTATGTTAGGGATAATCTGAAGTGTGAAATAAATAAGGAAATAAAAACTGAGAGGAATACAGAAACAATTTGGATAGAATTAAGCGACGGTCGGGAAAAATTAATCACAGGAGTAATATATAGACCCCCCAATCTTGACAGAGTCAATGAGCGACTTATCTGGGATGAAATGCGCAGGGCTTCCATACACAACAAAGTCTGTATAGTAGGCGACTTTAACCTTGGCCAAATAGATTGGACCGACCTTACGGGAAACTCAGAATCAGAGGATTTTCTCGAGACGATCCAGGACTGTTTCCTAAGTCAACATATAACCGAACCCACACGGGGTAATAATATATTGGATTTAGTTTTGTCAAACAGAGAAAACCTCATTAGCAATGTCGAGGTAGGGAACGAACTTGCAAACAGCGATCACAAAGAAATTCGATTCCAGTTAGATTTTCAGGGCAGACGTAAGGAAAATTCCACTAAAGTACCAGATTTCAGAAGGGCAAACTTTGACAGTTTAAAGAGGCAGCTAAGAGAGGGGGTGTCGCGCTTGGCCGTGAACCTGACAGATGACACCGACCTGATAACGAGATCTGAGATTGCCGAGTTCCACGACAATTTAAATAGTGAGTTACTTAATGCACAAAGGCAGAACATACCATACAAAAACTCAGATCAAACAACAATGACCCTAAGTGGATAAATAATTATTTAAAGAACATCATTGGCCAAAGGAAGGCTATAGGTAGAAGGATAAATCGTGGCGAAATTCACCTCCGGGACTATTATAGGGTATTGGCGAGTAGGGTTAAAACCGAGATAAGGAAAGCAAAGAGGAATAATGAGGTAAGGATAGCAAGGGAGGCAAAGACAAACCCCAAAGGATTCTACCAAATGTACCAAACTAAAACACGAGAAAAGATTGGACCAATACGGTCAGACTCCGGCGAGCTCACTGATAACGACGGAGAAATGAGCAATAATTTGAATAAATATTTTTCAACAGTTTTCACCAGCGAAAATTTAAACATGATACCCGAGGCACCGACTCTATTCAGAGATAGTGAAGAAAACAAATTAAGTGAGATAGTAGTGACTAGTAACGATGTTAGTAAGCAAATAGACAAACTAAAGCCTAATAAGTCACCTGGTCCCGATGAGATATTTGCCAGAGTATTAAAGGAATGTAAGGAAGAGCTTAGTATGCCCTTAGCAAAGTTGTTTAACATGTCCTTAAAAACAGGTGTAGTACCAGAATCCTGGAGGATAGCGAATGTAATACCGATCTTCAAGAAGGGGGATAGATCACTATCCTCTAACTACCGCCCAATCAGTCTAACATCAATAGTAGGCAAATTACTGGAAGCAATCATTTCAAACTCTATTCGAAATCACCTGGAGAAGCACAGATTGATCAATGATTCCCAGCATGGCTTCACAAGCGGACGTTCTTGCCTAACTAATCTATTAACATTCTTTTCATCAGTTTTCGAATCAGTGGACGAGGGGCACAATTATGATGTGGTATATCTCGACTTTAGCAAAGCCTTCGACAGAGTACCCCACGAAAGACTAATTAGAAAGGTAGAAGCTCATGGCATCAAAGGTGACATCCTTAAATGGATTAGGGCGTGGTTACAGGACAGGAAACAGCGAGTGAGCATTAACGGCACTAAGTCCCATTGGAGCAACGTCACAAGTGGAGTTCCCCAAGGCTCAGTACTTGGACCATTATTGTTTATTATATACATAAACGACATAGATATCGGCATAGACAGCAACATAAGTAAATTTGCTGATGATACTAAAATAGGACGTGTTATCAAATCTGACGAGGACTCGGCAAAACTACAGGAGGATCTAAACAAATTTTTCGAATGGTCTGAAAAATGGCAGATGAAATTCAACATTGACAAATGTAAAGTACTCAGTATAGGGAATGTAAACAGGGAAACCAGATACCAGATGAACAACGATGCCATAGAGAAATCCGACTGCGAGAGAGATTTAGGAGTAATGATAAGTAGGAACCTTAAGCCAAGTAAACAATGTGTTTTTGCTCGTAACAAGGCTAATAAAGTACTTGGGTTCATACAAAGGAGTGTTAGTTACAAGACTAGCGAGGTCATCCTAAAACTGTATCTTGCTCTTGTGAGACCACACCTGGATTACGCAGTCCAGTTCTGGTCACCGTATTACAGAATGGATATAGAATCCTTGGAAAGAATCCAGAGGAGAATGACAAGACTAATCCCGGGTATCAGGAACCTTGAGTATAGAGACAGGTTAAAGCATCTTAATTTGCACTCCCTTGAGAGACGTAGAGCGAGGGGCGACCTGATAGAGGTGTATAAATGGAAGGCAGGGCTAAACAAAGGGGACATTACAAAGGTACTCAAATTATCCAACCAGGAGCGAACTCGTAACAATGGTTTTAAATTGGACAAATTTAGATTTAGGCGTGAAATAGGTAAACACTGGTTTGGAAACAGAGTAGTGGATGAATGGAACAAGTTACAAATATCATCATTAACTCGAATACGCTGAATTGCTTCAAACATAGGTTGGATGCTCATATGAGCAATAGGGGTTGGGTGTAAACGGGACTGCCCAGTATGGGCCAATAGGCCCGCTGCAGTTTCCTCCATTCTTATGTTCTTATGTTCTTATGATACTGTATATGTTTGTGAACTTGTAGAGATCTTTGTGATTATTGTATTATGACTTGTGTGTGATGCATTGTGAGGGGGCGTATTCTTGGTCTGTCACCAATGTGAGGGGGCCTGACTCCCTCTCTGTTTCTACACCACCCTCATCTTATCTACTTCTCTTAGTACTTCCTCTACTCAGTTCCGTCACCTATTCGTGGGTAGCATGGACGGGGGTCTAGGCACGTGAGTATGGTAATTTTGGTATCAGGTCACTTGGATGGAAATAAAGGTAAAATACTGTGGGAGAAATGAATACTCCTAAATTCTCAAAGAACAAGTTTATTAATATGAAATCAAAGGGGAAAATAGATGTTATTAACATATAACTACCAGGCTCAGCTCCTGGGCCTATTGCAAACTCTATGTCTTATGTACTGGTTTCCTTGGTTTCCTATTTACTCAACAGCAATTATTCGGACATTACACTCTTACCGTGCACCCAATACCTGATGTCACCTTACATTATATCGCAGGACCAGTTCCTTGTCTTTCCTCCCAAGACACTAATACTGATACAAACCCCGACATGGGTCCCCCACAACATGGGTAAGTATTAACAACACCTACAACCACACTGTGGACCATAATTCCAAGGCCTGTCACAGGGTATAGCACTGACGCCTCTAACAACTGCTGTGTGGTCGGTTTACACTCCGACCCGAGATGGGGTAGCCAGACACATGGCGGGTCTGGGGTCTGGCCCAACGAAGCCTTGGGGCACATTAATCCGGCCGCATCGGTGCCATCTTCTCATATATGATCCCGGCTGGACATCTAATACATCCGAGGCCGTTGTTGGATGGTTGAGCGATTCAATAATCACAATGGGATCGGGAGACAAACGGGAATCAGCGTCAGGGACCTGTATGGATGAAGGGATGGCACTTACTAACTGTGACAACAACATCACGTTTCAGGGACGCTAAAAGACGTAAATATGACTCTCACTCAGAGCATATCAACTACGTTACTGTAACACTTGCATAATCAACTATTAATTGGGGTCAAATCGCTTAAAGAAGGGCAAATTACAACACAGCGTGGATTGGCCTACCTGTATGGATGAAGGGACGGGCACTTACTAACGGTAGAAATGCCCGCGCGCCCTCACTCAAAACAGGCCAGGGAGTCCAGCTACTCCTATTCCGATGAATTAATTTACTGTACACTCTGACCTTGAAATTGAGACTATGAACTCAATATCATTCTCTATTATCATCTTCACTAACAATGCTCTGACTCAGCTATCGAAAGCCAAATTAAATTGATTACAAAGTGTTGGATGGCAACAGGTCCCCAACATACAGCGTCTACTCCTAAAGACCAAGACGGGGGAAAAACAGAGAATGGGGGACGTTTCCACTAGGGGACTCAAGAGGGTTTGTGGACGTTTGAGCGTAATATGATCCTTAAGGTTTTCAGGTTAGCCGTCATGACCATTACAGCATGTGTCATTCTGTAGAGTTGCAGTGTTGTAATATTATGCTAATTTGTATAGCTCTAAGAATTATCAAGGTTTTTTTTTTACAGTCGAGTAATTGTACTGAAAGTAATATTGTTTCTCCATGCTGACAACGTGAAGATGGAGGATAATTGTGTAAGTTGTTACATATCGACAACGAATTTATCCAAGAACTCGTCTAGATTTTAGCGAGAAAAATTAGCACTGTTGACAAGTTGCAATAGATTGCAGCATTTTGAATTTCATCGGATTGGGAACCGTGGCATTGACGCGATTTTGCGGGAGAAAATGTTTTGCAAAAGTTGTATTAATGATTGGAGTGGCGAAACACTTGAAATGATATGCAGCAAGTTTTTTGAACTATTTTACCGTGGACTAAAACTGCATGGCAAAGCGAAAAGCACTCCGGGGTCGCCACTACCGTAATCGTCAGACGAAGTTGTGGAATATTTCTTTAACGTATATAATTGTGAGTTACGGGGAGTGGAGGTGCGGATATCTGCGTAATTCAAACATTACGTACAATAGTTTACTTTATTGACGTTATACGTAGAGTGAGTTTAGTTGTATACTTTCTTGGTTAGTAAAGTATAGTGCGTGTAATGTTATGTCGTTTGTAAGAGACTACGCAATTTGGGTAATGCGCGTATTGTCTCCTCCAATACCAGAATACTTACCTAATTCTGAGACCACCACCACTATGAGGTTTCCCAGCAGAAACACTATAGCGCGTTTTTTCCCAGCCGAGAAAAGATGCTCCGCCCCCTCCACGAGAGTTTACCGGCGATTGGTCTTTGCAGACCCGTCCAATTTTATCCAGAATATAATGACATATTTGTAAATTGGTTTATTAATACGGTTGGAATGATCATTTCTGCCGAGAAAAATATTTATGTAAATTCTATAAAGATGCTTACATTCATTATTTCAAAGGAGCACGTAGGAAGTTTACGAGAAATCCCGTACGCGAATTAACTGTTAGTGCGGTAGGAAATCGACGTTTTGGGAGGGGCATTTAATATATACTGTACTTGTTTTGACTCGCAATAAGGCTTACTATGACAATTACGTATCAGTAATACTACAATATGTAAAGAGAACATTTTAAAAGATGAGAATCACATTGAGATTTTACACAACCGAGAACAAGTTCACTTTTCCCACCTCTGCCGACGGACAAAGTCTGTCACGCTCGTCTACCAATTTTCGGGGGCCGTGTATATTTCAATGCGATTCCGATGTTTTAAAAATGTAGTTTTTGCATATGTAGTTTTTACCGATACGTAATTTGTTTCTGTACGACTCGCTGCGGGTAAAAATAAGTACACGTTAAATGCATGCTCCGAAGTACGAAGTTGTTAGCAGAGTTTTAAGAGTTTAATTCACGTATGTTTGAAATACGAATGGAAGTACAGTATTACCCTGCTTTACACGGTTTCACTTCCGCGACTTCTCATTTACCGCGGTACCTCGCAGAAGTGGACTTTCACTTTCCGCTGTGCATCTACTCATATACGCGGTGAAGTATAAATATTTTTTTTTTTTGATTTAGCTCAATAAAATTCATACAAATTACCGGCCAGAGCATAATTTACATTGCTGGAATTCTTACAATATGATGATCATTTTTGATATAAACTTCAGGGATTTTGCATTAGACATACAAATTTTAGATCTAATGTAACTATTTTGGTTTACGCAAAGCAAATATTTTTATTGTTTGTGCAAATAAATGAAGTTTGCATTCAAAATATTCCTGACCTGCAAGGAATCTAGAATGTCAATTATTTTATCCAATCTTTAGTCTGGGTTATTATTTATTACTAAAAATGTAAATATACTATTTTTCTCCAATAGCTTCTCTGGTAGGGGGGAGGGCAGAGGTGGGGTATTTTGATTGACAGACAGTGTCCTTGAAGAATATTTCTTTGTTTTTTACTGAAGATATTTGTTTTAGCTCTTAAAATTCTACAAAATTACTCGCCAGAATATAATTTACATTGCTGGAATTCATACAATATGATGATCATTTTGAATATAAACTTATACGGATTTTGCATTATACATACAAATTTTAGATCTAATGTAATAATTTGGTTACGCAAAGCAAATATTTTATTGTTTGTGCAAATAAATGAAGTTTACATTCAAATATTCCTGACCTGCAAGGAATCCAGAAATGTCAATTATATTATCCTAACTTTAGTCTGAGGTAATTGTTTATTACTAACGTTAAATCTAGTGTTTTTCACCCAAACATTCTCAGAGAGGTAGGAGCTAGTGAACTTAAATAAATAATAATCTGATAATTAAGGTAAATTCTTAAACTGGCATCTTGTATTTCAGTGCTGTGCCAGCTAGAGTAAAACATTGTTATACAAATGAAGAAGAAACTACTGTACAAAATATCGTTACTTTAACAATGTTATGACATTGTTGACTTATTTTGTACTTCAGTTATATTTCACTTGTAAACGAACTATTTTACTTTTGCTGGCACTGGATAAAGATGCTAGTTTAAGAATTTACTGTAATTTTCAGTTCTTATGAAATCAATACAACTTGCTTGTACATTGTCACAAGTTCTCTGCATTTTAAGTTTTTAAGTAAGCTGAAGTCACTTTAGGCATTCCATTGGTGGACCACAGCAGTGACGTCACCACTAGTAGTCTACGTCAATGGTGGAACAGACAACAAGAGCAATGACGTCACCAGTAGTCTGCCTCATTGGTGAGACAGAAGCCCTTCACTTTACACCTCACAATCAGTCCTTCCCTCACTCCTACACCTCACAATCAGTCCTTCCCTCACCCCACACCTCACAGTGAGTCCTTCCTCACCCCTGCACCTCACAGGGTGTCCTTCCCTCACTCCTACACTTCAGAAAGAGTCCCTACACCTCACAGCGAGTCCTTCCCTCACCCCTACACCTCATAGGAGTCCTTCCTCACTCCTACACCTCACAGAGTCCTTCCCTCACTCCTACACCTCACAGGGAGTCCCTTCCCTCACTCCTACACCTCACAGGGAGTCCTTCCCTCACTCCTAACGTCACAGTGAGTCCTTCCCTCACGTCCTACACCTCAGTGAGTCCTTCCCTCACTCCTACACATCACAGCGAGACCTCCCTCACTCCTACACGTCACAGCGAGTCCTTCCCTCACTCTACACCTCATTAGTCTTTCCTCACTCCTACACATCACGGCGAGACCTTCCCTCACCCATACACCTCACAGTGTGTCCGTCCCTCACTCCGACACATCACAGTGAGTCCTTCCCACAGTCCTACACATCACAGTGAGTCCTTCCCACACTCCCACACATCACAGTGAGACCTTCCCACACTCCTACACATCACAGTGAGTCCTTCCCACACTCCTACACATCACAAGGAGTTCTTCCCTCATACTACACAACTTGCTGTCTTCCCTCACTCCTATAAAACACTGCAAATCACTAACTCCTCGTCACTAATTAGCAGGTCAGTAAATCTTCCTCTCACTAATTAGCAGGTCAGTAAGTCCTCCTCTCATTCCATTAGGTCAGCAAGTCCTTCCTCATTTACGACAACATCACTACATGTCCTTCCTAGGTCCTACACAACACTGCAAGTCCTTCCCTCAATACTAAACAATACTGCATGTCCTTCCCTCAGTCCTACAGTAATCAGTAGATAAACTCAATCACGTTATAATCATTTTATCATTTATAAAGACTTGTACGAACCAACAGTAAATATTATACACAATACAACTTCCTGTCATGTCGGGTAGACTGATTGACTTAGGATATATTCATCTTTTTGTTGTACACAGACATTAGGAGCATCAATTAACTCCCTCAGTCACAGTACAGTAGCTCTCTAAAAGACTCACTCATCTCCAAGTTGATATTAACAATATAGCCACAACAGCCTTCTGGTTGATCAGACTACCCCTGACAACCTTACATATCCTTAAATCCATTATATAACCACCTATGATCATCACACAACCCTAATTAGCCAAACAGTCCGTGGCGGTGGCATATAAGACCTTGGGGCCTCACAACATCCCCAAGGAGGTGACATACTGCCTCAGAACATTTACAACAAATACACAGGAATGCTCATTGGTTACAAGTAAGTTGTAAAGCTGTAATAATTACTTAATTTTACAGTAAAATCTTAAACTTAACATCTTGTGTTTTCACTGCCAGGAAGAATAAAATATTTTCTTTTGCAATGGAACGATGAATCTTAAAGTCCAAAATAATTTATGTTGAGCAAAATACTTTCCTGACTGTCTAGTAACAAACCCCCACAAAAGATTCAACAGTGTATTAGAAGTTATAAAGCTTTGCGGGGGGGGGGGGGGGGGGGCAACGCCACAAGTCTATAATGGTCACTTCGCAAAAACAAGTCCTTCCCTCACCCCTACACCTCACTCACGCGTCTACAAGTCCTTCTCTCACTCCTACACCACATTCTACAAGTCCTTTCCCCACCTCCTACACAACAACTACAAGTTCCTTCTCTCACTACTACACCACAAGTCCTTCTCTCACACCTACCACCACATTTACACAGTCCGTCCCCACACTCCTACCACTACACTACGAGTCCTTCCCTCACTCCTACACAACACTACAAGGCCTTCCCTCACTACCCGTCATACACAACACTACAAGTCCCCTTCCATTACTCATACAACACACTACAAGTCCGTCCCTCAACTCCTACAACAACAAAACTTTACCCCAAAAAAAGTCCTCCCCTTCACTCCTTCACAAACCCTATCCTGCAAAATTCTTCCCTCACCCCCCCCTTTTAACACAACCCTGCAAGTCCTTCCTCACCCCTACACAACCCTGCAAGTCCTCCATCCGCACTCCCTACACAACCTGTGGTGTCCTTCCTTAATTCCTACACAACCCCTGCAAGTCTTCCCTCACTCCTATTACAAACCCTGCATGTCCTTCCCTCACTCCTACTCAACCCTGCAAGTCCTGTCCCTCACCTCCTACACAACCCTGGCAAGTCTTTCCCTCATCATACACAAACCCTGCAAGTCTTTTCCCTCACTCCTACACAACCCTGCAAGTCTTCCCTCACTCCTACACCACGCTAATACAGCCTGTTCCATCACTTCTATCAATACGAGAGTCCTGCCCTCATTTCTACACAAACACTGTCAAGCACTTCCATTACTCCTACACAATACTAGATAAGTTCCTTCCCTCACTGGCCTACACAACTTCAGCAAAGTCCTTTCCTCACCGCTATACACTGCAAGTCCTTCCCCTCTATTTCTACACAATACTGCATAGTCCTTCCCTCCAACTCCTACAAACCACACTGCAACGGTCCTTCCCTCACTTCCTAACACCACCCGCAAAGTCCTTCCCTCACTCCTCACACACCACGACGCTACAAGTCCTGTTCCCTCACTCTTACACAACCCTGGCAAGTCCTTCCCTCACTCCTACACAAAACCTGCCAGTCCTTCCTTCACTTTTACAAAACCTGCAAGTACTTCCCTCACGCCTACACATACTAGTCAGCCCTCCCCTACATCTTACTAATATTGCAAGTCCTTCCCTCACTCCGACACAATACTACAAACTTTCTTTCACGTCGCTACACAATAGTAGAAGTCCTTCCCTCAATTTCCTACACAACGCTGCAAGTCACTCCACTTCCTACACAATACTAGCAATCCTTCCCTCACTCTACACAATACTAGAACTCCTCCTTCACTTCTACACCAACACTGCAAGGTCCATCCCTCAATCCTTACACAAATACTAGAAGTCCTTCCCTCGTCTACACTAACCGTACAAGTCCTTCCCTCACTCCTACACAACAGGCCAAACCTTTCCTCACTCCTCCACAACACCACATGTCCTTCCCTCACTCTTACAGTATGAGGGCTTTGAACTGCCACCATAAGGGGCCCTGAGGAGCCCGTAACAATTCCTTACTCATGTACGTATCATCACTGGTAGCGTGGACGATAGGGAGGCTCGGGGCTGGTGTAATGATAGCATTCGAGCAATAGGGAAGAAATCACCGGTAAAATACTGTAGGTAATTACAGACACAACATTATACAAATACAAAGTTTATTTAACAGAATATGAATTAAAAGAACGAAATTAATTTGTAACTAACAGACGAATCTTGTACTAGGGCCCTCATGCTCAACATACTCACACCATTACTGGGTGAACATAATAAAACACTTCCAACCCTATAACTGGGTGGACATACCTCATACACAAACTATTACAGTCACTTAGCACCATAAAATACTAGGGCAACTGCCCCTACAATACTCAATTCGGATCAGCGTGTGAGTACTCAAAGCAACCAGCCATGGGGTCCCAGCCCCCATGGAGTACTTTCCAACGACTCTGGAGATCCCCGTGGAGTAAGGCTCCACCACACAGATTAAAGCCCTACTGAGTTGGACACTCATACCACCAATGATGGGGGCTAGTAGTGGTGGGTGGCTTGGTGATCCGCGTCCACCTTCGTGGGTCGAGCGTTAGGGACCGACGAGCCAGCCTATGGGGGGCTATCAGGTTAGTCTGAGAGTGTCTGACGGCCGGGTCTCACGAAGGTTAAAAGAGCCTACTGGACCTCGGACATCTTACCCAGACATATGGATGCAACATCCA
>CAUDMG010002841.1:0-74828 GCA_958450375.1 Homarus gammarus
CAGTCAATTTAAGAAGGATATTATGTAGATTTATCATCGTGTTATTGAAGACGATTCTGGCCATTTATTCTCCTCACTTATTTCTGATATGAGATTAAGAGAAACTTGAAACGTAATTGAACGAGAGAATAGATCAAGGGTGATGGATGCTCTCTCTCTCTCTCTCTCTCTCTCACACACACACACACACACATTCATAGTATTCAGACGGTGATCCTGTCCTATCCTGTATAAACACACGTAAGCGAAAAGCACTCAGGCATACACACACACACACACACACACACACACACACACACACACTAATAATAATAATAATAATAATAATAATAATAATAACAATGGCTGTTTCTCATGTTCAAGGCTGCCCGGCTGAGAGCCATTTAGAGGTGAATTTGTTTAAGGTGTAAATGCTGTCGACAACACAACGACCACACTCTGAGTTAAAGAGCTGTATGACCCAAACCAAATAATAATCCGAGAAAGATCGGACAACTCGCCAACTGCACTGGCTAACCATTACCTAATTTCACCCTGCCCGGGAATCGAGCCCAGGTCCATTCTCGTACAAGGCGGGCATGTTGACTATATACACCACTTAAGTTTTTTGTAATATTAAACACAATTTTAGACACATACACAAACATTTACAAAGAACATTATTAATTCACACATAGTTGAGTGAGTGTGTGTGTGTGTGTGTGTGTGTGCATGTGTGTGTGTGTGTGTGTGTACATCAAGTTATTTAAGAGTGATATTATCAGAGGTTCATAAAGCTCATCATTACCGGTAATTTTCTATTTTTAATCCCAAAAATTGGACAAAGTTTTAACCTGAAAAATATTACTTTAATCATGACACAAAAACGCTGAAGAAGAGAACAACTAATTCTTATAAAAGTAAATAACTATCATACTTTTATGTCTGTCTGTGTCTGTCTGTCTGTTTGTCTGTGGAGTAGTTCTCGATCTTCCTCCCAAGACAGACCTTAATACCCCCATCCCTCTTCTTTTTCTTCCTCCTCCTCCACATACCTATTGTCCTCTTCTTCCTCCTCTACATCCCTCTTCTCCTCCCCCCCACCATAACACCATAATGATAATCCCTCATAAGCCACCCCATTATAACCAATTTTCATCGCTACACTCAACAAATCATAAACTGTTGAGGGGCCTTCAGGTTAGGTCAGGTCAGGTCAGGTCAGGTCAGGTTAGGTCAGGTTAGGTTAGGTTCACAATGGCTCAAAGCAAATTAGAATACCGTGGCCAGGGACGCTGTACAGGTGCATTCCATAATCCCATTGGTATTAAAGGTGTGGGAGGATTAAATTATTTTATATCTATATACGGAGTTACATAAAGTTCCTTAATATCCAATACCAATATTTACAAACACTTCCTTGTATTATTGAGTGAAACTTGTGTTATTTTGGCGATATTTATAATAAAGAGAAATGTTCGCTGACTCTAAACCAAAGATGTGATAAATGAACGTACATACAGAACAGCTGCCGCAAGCAAAAAATTATACCATACTAATTTTTTTAAGGTCATAGGTCAAAACTCAAGGTCAAACTTTTTAAGGTCATAGGTCAAAACTCAAGGTCGGACTTTTTAAGGTCATAGGTCAAAACTCAAGGTCGGACTTTTAAGGTCATAGGTCAAAACTCAAGGTCGGACTTTTTAAGGTCATAGGTCAAAACTCAAGGTCAAACTTCCGATAAACTAAAAAAATAAATGAATTGTAGTTATTGTATTAATATACATCATTAACCACTATACTGTACAAGTCATTGTTTATAAATTTCTGAGACTGATTAACTACGGAAAATATGAGTCAGATAAAAAGATGAGAAGGTCACCGTTACTAGAGAGCTAAATTGGCCAAGATACCACAAGACAAGGTAAAAGAATACAGGTGAATACTGAACAAATTTATCATACAGGTAAGACAGAAATTTTCTTAACCTAGTATTATTCCTGGATGCTTTAAGTCAGCACACGATGACGCACACACACACACACACTTAAGCTGAGTCAGAGATCAAAGTCAAACCATCACTGGTACAATACGACTCTCAACATGGGTTTACAAAGGGAAAATCTTGTCTAACAAACCTGCTAACGTTTTTTAGGAAAGTCTTCGAGGTAGTAGATAATGACGAAAATTACGATGTTATTTACTTAGACTTTAGCAAAGCATTTGACAGAGAACCGCATCAGAGGCTTCTGAGAAAAATTAAGGCTCATGGTACAATACGACTCTCAACATGGGTTTACAAAGGGAAAATCTTGTCTAACAAACCTGCTAACGTTTTTTAGGAAAGTCTTCGAGGTAGTAGATAATGACGAAAATTACGATGTTATTTACTTAGACTTTAGCAAAGCATTTGACAGAGTACCGCATCAGAGGCTTCTGAGAAAAATTAAGGCTCATGGTATCGAGGGGAAAGTTTTAAATTGGATAAAATCATGGCTCACCGATAGAACGCAGAGGGTCAGCGTAGATGGTGTTAAATCTGAGTGGGGCCGTGTAACCAGTGGGGTTCCCCAGGGGTCAGTACTAGGCCCACTCTTGTTCATAATCTACATAAACGATTTAGATACTGGGATCAGCAGTAACATAAGCAAGTTTGCGGATGACACCAAAATAGGGCGGCAAATTAATTCAGGGCAGGATGCAAATGCATTACAGGAGGATCTAAATAAACTGCAGGGGTGGTCTGAAAAATGGCAAATGAAATTCAACACCAGCAAGTGCAGCGTACTTAATATTGGAAGAACAAATACTTATAATGTATACAGCCTTAACAACATCAATCTAGAGAAGTCGACTTGTGAAAGAGACCTAGGGGTACTTGTAAGCCCGGACCTACGGCCTAGAAAACAGTGCGTTAATGTTCGAAATAAGGCAAACAGTGTATTGGGTTTTATATCTAGAAGTGTAAGTAACAAGAGTGCAGAGGTCTTATTGCAACTATATCTTGTGCTAGTTAGGCCGCACATCGATTATGCGGTTCAGTTCTGGTGCCCCTATTATAGAATGGATATAAATTCACTAGAGTCGGTGCAGCGAAGAATGACAAAAATGATTCCGGGACTTAGAAACCTTCCATATCAGGATAGGTTAAAGAAACTTAACTTGCATTCCCTAGAAAGACGAAGAGTGCGGGGAGATATGATAGAAGTATTTAAGTAGGTGAAAGGAATCAATAAAGGGGATATAGATAAAGTTCTTATAATATCCGAGCAGGATAGGACTCGGAGCAACGGATTCAAGTTGGATAAGTTTAGGTTTAGGAGGGAGATAGGAAGAAACTGGTTCACAAATAGGGTGGTGGACGAGTGGAACAAGCTTAGCAACTTTGTAGTAAGTGCGGGAACTCTGGAAAGTTTCAAAAGGAGGCTAGATAGATTCATGGATGATAGAGAGTGGTAGTAACTCTCGACAGGAGCTGCCATGCACAGGCCAACCGGCCTATTGCAGACTCCTTATTTTCGTATGTTCTTATGTTCTTATCTATCTATCTATCTATCTACTGTATTTATCTATTTATATCTATTTTATTAACTCACCTGTACCATTAATCATCAGTTTATTTATCTTAATCTTCTTCCCATTTTGATTTATTCCTCTTAACTATGTATGTATCTACACCCACAAACAAACCTACTATCCACGCCCCACACCCACAAACAAACCTACTATCCACGCCCCACACCCACAAACAAACCTACTATCCACGCCCTAAACCCACAAACAAACCAACTATCCACGCCCCACACCCACAAACAAACCTACTATCCACGCCCCACACCCACAAACATACCTACTATCCACTCCCTACACCCACAAACATACCTACTATCCACGCCCTACACCCACAAACAAACCTACTATCCACGCCCTACACCCACAAACATACCTACTATCCACTCCCTACACCCACAAATAAACCTACTATCCACGCCCTACACCCACAAACAAACCTACTATCCACGCCCTACACCCGCAAACAAACCTACTATCCACGCC
Source organism: Homarus gammarus (assembly GCA_958450375.1). Lineage (NCBI taxonomy): Eukaryota > Metazoa > Arthropoda > Malacostraca > Decapoda > Nephropidae > Homarus > Homarus gammarus. The sequence continues at coordinate 4,036 of CAUDMG010002841.1, forward strand.
CTACACCCACAAACAAACCTACTATCCACGCCCCACACCCACAAACAAACCTACTATCCACGCCCTACACCCACAAACAAACCTACTATCCACGCCCTACACCCACAAACATACCTACTATCCACGCCCTACACCCACAAACAAACCTACTATCCACTCCCTACACCCACAAACATACCTACTATCCACTCCCTACACCCACAAACAAACCTACTATCCACGCTCTACACCCACAAACACACACTACCCACCACCTACACCACAATAGAGTAAAGGAGGAATACAGAGTGTACCTACTCAGGGTAGCCATACCACTCTGGGTGGTTGATCCTTAGTGCAGCAGGAAAGAGAAAAATTATAAGTGGGTCATTCTATTCCTCGTGTGATGGATGGATGGATGGGAGACTGAATGGGAGGATAGATGGGTAGATGGGGGACTGAATGGGAGGAGAGATGGGTAGATGGATGACTAAATGGGAGGAGAGATGGGTAGGTGGGTGAATCGGTGGATGGATAAACAGCTAACTGGATGAATGGACATATGGACTTGGATGGCATATTTGGATGTAAAACCCTACGATATGAAGAACATTTTGGACGTATAAACCCATGACAATTAACACCATTTTGGACTTACATCACAGGAAACAGGTAAAACATTTCTGTGATCGTTCTTCAATAATTCCATATGCCAACCTTACCTGCATTTATCTCAATTACAGTATAAAATTTTAGTGTTAATTTCAGCATCGGAATCAATCAATCAATCAATCTCTCTCTCTCTCTCTCTCTCTCTCTCTCTCTCTCTCTCTCTCTCAAGATGGAAATTTCATGACGTAAAATCCGATGAAAACTCGACCCTGTTTATACGTGTTGCTTCGAGGTTTTGTTTTCACGTTAACCTCATGTTTCGTTTCGATAAATGACACATATCACAGGAGGTGAACTACAAACTGAACTTTGACCTGACACCGACGACCGACCGACGGAAGATGGGGCTTCGGGTTTAGTCGTATCACATTTGAGAGTTTTATGAATGTGAAGCCCCGAATTAGTCAACAAACCCTACAGCTCAATTTGGATTCGAACTTGTGCATCTTGTTCTTGAATCAGAACCTTATCTCACACATATATAGGGGTTAGGTTAGGTTGGGTTGGGTTAGGTTAGATTGGGTTAGGTTAGGTGAGCCGTGTCCATCACAACCAGACAATTATCCCCGTCCATCAGATCTTCCCTTTAACAAATCCTAAACATAAAAGACAAATTCACCTCCATGTGTTAAAATCTTACTACACTACATTACCGTCACCACTATACCAAACCTGTGTAATATTAACACACTAATACACTATTAAGACATCACCAAATCCATCAATAAACAGTACATCTTCCTTTACACTTGATTAACAAGAAAAACAAGAAAATATGCCCCGAATCTCAAATTCATTCACTAACATTACGAAAAATTACAAGAGGTAAGAGTCAAAGCAAGATATGTACTGTACGCAATGTTGATGTTATTTTGTTCGCCATCATTGTGTCCTAAAGTTAATCTGTTTTGTGAAGTAAATCCTCGGACTTGGGAACAAATCATCATGTGTACCTTTGAGTATAAAGGTCTTGATCCATTTCCTTGATGTCTACCGTTTGGAACAGGTAACACCACCACAATTGTTTTAACCAAGACAAAAACGGACGAAAAAAAGCTTCTACAAATATCAAGTATTAATTTTCTCTCTTTACAGGATCTAATACTCTTGGAAATGTGTTTAAATTAATCTGATTTGTTTTCATTTATTGTCGATCCTTTATAAGAGGACTTGTGGATCCCCCGAGCCTAGCCGGCCATTTTGTTTAAATTTTTCGGCCGCTCTAAAATACCATTAAAACAATATTGAGTATAAACGTTTGGCTCAACTGATGATCTCAAACATGTCCCAACATTTTTTTGCCTCAACTCCACATTCTATAACTCATTAAGGTAGATGTCCCTCACTACACATACACTGGATTATATGTAATGTTGCAGCTAATGTGTTATCAAGATATTGCACATTATAAGTTCATGTGTGGTCATTATTATATCAAACGGAGGAATTTTAAAGAGCTATTACACCACCTGTATCATTAGTTGTCGCCAGGTGAAGGAATATTTAGGTAGATTATATTTTATTTACTGTAATTAAAGTTTCAATACCTAAGACGTTCCACTATAAGAGTCTTTCAACCTCAGGTAAGGTCTTAAGACTTTCTACTCTAGGTCTTACACCCTCGAGTAGCTGTATCGTCCACATAGGTAATTACTCCACAAGGAACTACAAGTTACACCTTGATGTAATACTTCATTTACTGCCAAACTTTATCGGGAAATATTTTTTCACAAAGAATTTCAAGTTACAATTTCACATAATAAGTCACATTACAAACGTTCCTTCGGCTTACAGTTAAACTTTGCAATGTCAAGATATTTTTTTCACTGCAGAGGAAAGTATCCGTCATCATCATCACCACACACACACGCAAAGACAAAACTCCTGTATCCAAATTCTCAAAAGTTTATAAATTAAATTCTTCCCTAAAATTAAACAGACAATACATCTATTTATCATAGAGTATGTGAACAATATCGACGCCATATTGGTTACCATCTTTGAGTCATATAATTAGTTAGCTACATAGTGTTAATTATTTAGTTAAATAGGAAAAAATAATCTACTAGCGTGTGTTGTGACCAAAATAAATCAACATTGTATTTACTTTCTCCTCCAGGGGGCACTAAGTCTAGAAAAATGACACAATTGACATCTACATAAAGTGACTGACCAAGGGTAGATATTGGCTACCTTTTGTGTTACTTTGAGGTCGTAAGAACACACAGAGCTGCTCTTAAGGATGTTTACCACAATACACCTCAACCAGTTTCTCATTCACTAAGGTCAAACAATAAATCTGGTTCACAAGATACACCGTAAATTTTATTAGAATACAATAATCAATTACTGTATTATTGTATTGAGGCGAATAGTCTTATGGTGTTAAGATGTGTTCTTAAGCCACGAAGGTAAACAAAAGGTATTCAATATCTGCCTTGGTTGACGATGATCTGTTGATGTTAGCAAGTCCTCCTCCTCCTGCTCTCGAGTAAGGTAAGGAAGGCCTCACCTGACCAAAATTGTTAATTAAGATAGATTACCTGAAGATTAACCCTCCCAGCTTATTTCAACTAATGATTAACAATAACGCTACCTGGGAAATTAAGTTAGGTTAGATTAAGTTAGGTTAGGGTAGGGTAGGTCAGGCAGTGCCAGTGTAGTTAATCTTGAGGTTAAATAAACTAGAGGCTAATCTTCACATGAGCCACTAAGACACTTTAACGGAGGCGGTTACGTACAACAGGAAAGCTCTGATAACATATAATGTACAGTATATACCGTTTAAGTTGCGTCAGCAGCTCTATACACCACTTATTGACTTACTCATTCACTGCCGTAGACATATTTACTTCTCTAACAGGTTTCTATATGGTTCCCAATCATTATAATACGACCTTGTAAAATCAAATGATCTAAATTAAACTAAACGTATCCAAATTAAACTTATTAGCTCACAAATCCTTCTAAAACACGATATATGCAAATAAAAAGTTATAAATTCAACTTAACTTATCGTAATATAACTAAACCATTTTAATTAAACCTAACCTAAACACCTCAAGTGCCACAAACAGAAGGAAAAAACACCTTTAATATTATCGTGTAAGAGGCCCCTGTAACCCACTAACTCCAGGTAATGCATCTATATCAATCTACCTGCGTCGGAAGCTCTATACGTGACTATGATCGTTACCCACTGCTGGAGAACATTTGTACTTCTATAATTACCCCTGGAGAAACAATTCACCAATTTACGATTTATTTATTTTATTTTTCATTTATTTTTTTATTCCTGGTCCATACTGTAAACACCGCCCGCTTGTGAGTCCCGTCAGCCATTTTGTTCTAACTTTCGGGGATTCTAAAATAAACTATAAATAAATAAATAAATAAATAAAACAAGCATCTTTTGTTTTTCTAACCCATGAGCTGTGAGTCTTCACTATATACTTCAACATTACTGTAAACTACGGCTAGAGAGGGTGTGTACAGTACTAGTGGAGCCAAGACGAGAAGGTATTTCAAATCCCTAAAGGGTTTTACAAGTGGAGAGTCTTACAAGTGGAGGGTCTTACAGGTGGAGGGTCTTACAAGTGGAGGGTCTTACAGGTGGAGGATTTTCATAAGGATAAATACAGCAAGTCTTACAGTTGAATCAGCCAAGTCGAGGAAAACTCTTAAGAGTCATGTAACTTCTACCTGGTGTTACCTGTAATCAAGCTAAGGTATATGTAAGAAGAATATTATCTAGTTACTATCCATTCCTCTTCCACTATCCTGCGAGGTGGTGTATTAATAGGCATAGATACTCATGATAAAGAAGGAATAAAGAGAAAGACGCAAGATACCTATAAAATGCGACAGAATATACCCACACATGCGTAATCCTAACCCATCCCAACCCAACCCAACCCTATCCTACCCTCAGCTTCACCACAGTACACAAAGTCATTCTTGGTATCAGAGTGACGCATAAACACCCTGTATCGCCTAAGACACATTTGAGAGGCATGACGCACAGAGTGTCTAAGGTGATAAAAGATCATATACTACCATTTGGGTTTTCAAGTTAAGTTCATTACATAAAATATCAAACTCATAAAGATTACAAAAGAACAGAACACCATGAGCTCTCTACAGCTATGGTTAGCTGTCAATATGCTGATGTACAGAAGCTACACAATGTTATTGGTGACTATAATCCCAGGAAAATGATGCTCTTATAAACTTGGTAACTGGAGCTGTAATGCCAGAAAATGCCAAATATGACAATCTATGTGCATATGAAGTTGGAAGACAACATTATGAAAATTTTGTCAAGGAATGTATTGTTGGTCCATTGAGCATCTGGGAAAAGCTGTCAAAGGTTAATCTTCTGTCGTGGAAAGGAGCAAATAAGACTTCAACCATCAAATTGCTATCACAAGTTATAGAACTTAAGCAGGACATACAGTATATGCATCACAGAAGGGCAGCACTGTACATATCAAGTCACCAGACACTGATGTGTTTGGCATATTAAAGCAGCCTCAACTTGGAGAAAATACAAGTATGATAACAGGAACTGGTGAGCGACGACACATTGGGCAGAGAGCCTTACAGGTTTCCATGCCTTCACAGGATCTGACTGCATTGGAAAATTTGTTGGCAAAGGAAAGAAAGCATGTTGGAGCACTTAGATGAAATCTAACACAAAAGTCCTAGATGCATTCAAGATACTGAGTAGACCAAATGCCCTCCAGCAGACATGTATATTGGTCCAGAGGAATTTGTATTTAAGCTCTACTGTCCATGAATGACTTTCACTAAACTGTCAAAACTTAGATGGCATCTCTTCAAGATAACGCAGGCAGAAGCTGGAGAACTACCAGCGACTGCAGCAACTCTAAAGTATCATATATATTCAGAGGAAGGTATCAAGCTCTTCTGTGGTCTTGTGATGCAGACAGTGAAATGCTTTCACAATTAGAGCATGGCTGGAAGATTGACAATGACTGTTTCATACTAGTAATATCAGACCAACCACCAGCTCCAAAAGCAATTACAGAACTTGTTAAATGTGGATGTGGCGTCAGGAAATGTGGATCATTGTCATGTTCATACAGGAAGAATCAGAAAGAATAGCATGACATGCACCGAGATGTGTAACTGTCAAGCAGATGATGAGAAATGCCTAAACAAGGTGAAGGAATCTGTTGTACACAGAAGACTCTGATGACGAGGACTGAAGCAATGTCGTAAATAATAACTTGTGACTTGTATACACATGATGCATAACACTACAAACTTTTAATAAATATAAAACGGTGGTTCTAAGCTTTTCAGATAATGGTAATATGTATATGTTTAATTTCCAGTATTTGTCTTTAGCAATTAATTTTACTTACTGCAATCTCTTCTTTGCCAGAGACAGGATGGCATATGTGAGCAGCCATGTTTGCAACACACTTAAGATATTATAACAGCATTCATAATATATTATGTTAAATTGTAATCATATAATACTACATACAATCAACACCTCAACCCGCCAGGATTCGAACCCACGGCCCACAAGCCTATGACTGTGACCGGGGAACGCTAACCGCTGGACCACCAGGATGCTAAAAGCAGTCCTAGACTTTGTTATATTTCACACAAAGCCTGTTCAACGAGCTTATGGCGCCGTGAACCTCTAATGGGGACCACCCGCACCACTTAGGTGGTCAGAGTAACGTTTTACCAAATCCGGCGCTATAAGCTCGTTGAACAGGCTTTGTGTGAAATATAACAAAGTCTAGGACTGCTTTTAGCATCCTGGTGGTCCAGCGGTTAGCGTTCCCCGGTCACAGTCATAGGCTTGTGGGCCGTGGGTTCGAATCCTGGCGGGTTGAGGTGTTGATTGTATGTAGAAGTCCGCGTGCTTTATTGGGCTAATGAAATATATATGGATCCTCGTGTTTCGAAGCCGGATTTGGTAAAACGTTACTCTGACCACCTAAGTGGTGCGGGTGGTCCCCATTAGAGGTTCACGGCGCCATAAGCTCGTTGAACAAGCTTTGTGTGAAATATAACAAAGTCTAGGACTGCTTTTAGCATCCTGGTGGTCCAGCGGTTAGCGTTCCCCGGTCACAGTCATAGGCTTGTGGGCCGTGGGTTCGAATCCTGGCGGGTTGAGGTGTTGATTGTATGTAGAAGTCCGCGTGCTTTATTGGGCTAATGAAATATATAATACTACATGTTCATAGGTTATTAGTCGTGTTTTAAGTTACTTAGGACTTAATGGTAATACGTCTGTGGTTCATTACGCCGCTCTTTGATAAAACTTCTTTAATGGCATAAAACTTATAATAAACCGTTCAGAAAAACTTACACCACAGTTCCTTAACATAGTTTATAAGGATTATTATGATGTATGGTGTCAAAAATTAACATGAAATTTTTACGGGATTACTTAAGCTCCTACACTAAAACCTGCCGACCTAACCTAACCTTTTTTACCCACCTCCACCTACTTACCTAACCTGAGATAATCTAACCTAACCTGACATAATCTAACCTAACCTGACATAATCTAATCTAACCTCTCATAATGTAACCTAGCCTGACGTAATCTAACCTAACCTGACATAATCGAACCTAACCTCCCAATCTGACATAAGCTAACCTAATCAAACCTAACTTTCCCACCTACCGACCGTAACCTATCTACTTATTACCTACCTAACCTAACTTAACCCAACCTGACGTAATCAAACCTAACCTATTGAAACTTAACTTAACCACCTACCTCATCTAACACCACTTTGTAATCTCTTTGCGCTACCGCTCACAGGATGAGTATGGGGGGCACAATAAACTAGCCTCTAAGTGGCAAAATTAACAAAACTAACCTAACCTAACCCAACCTGACTTAACCTAACCTGATCTGATCTATCCAACTTAAACATCTTAGAATATATAATAAAGCCGCTAAGTTAATTTAGGCTAAATATGGTTGATTCATATTTCGTTTTGACAGAAATTCCCGGCAAAATAACATATCTATATTGAGAACCACCGCCATGTTGGTTCCACGTTAACAAGACACGGATACACTACAGAATAACCCGCGTTCGTTTAACCTCAATTACTACAGTTTACTTTATAATCTTACCTCACAATCTTCACTACATCTCACTTCACAATCTTCACTACATCTCACTTCACAATCTTCACTACATCTCACTCCACGATCTTCACTACATCTCACTTCACAATCTTCACTACATCTCACTTCACAATCTTCACTACATCTCACTTCACAATATTCACTACATCTCACTTCACAATCCTCACTACAACTCACTTCACAATCTTTACCACATCTTACTTCACAATCTTTACCACATCTTACTTCACAATCTTCACTACATCTCACTTCACAATCTTCACTACATCTCACTTCACAATCTTCACTACATCTCACTTCACAATCTTCACTACATGTCACTTCACAATCTTCACTACATCTCACTTCACAATCTTCACTACATCTCACTTCACAATCTTCACTACATCTCACTTCACAATCTTCACTACATCTCACGTCACAATCTTCACTACATCTCACTTCACAATCTTCACCACATCTCACTTCACAATCTTCACTACATCTCACTTCACAATCTTCACTACATCTCACTTCACAATCTTCACTACATCTCACTTCACAATCTTCACTACATCTCACTTCACAATCTTCACTACATCTCACTTCACAATCTTCACTACATCTCACTTCACAATCTTCACTACATCTCACTTCACAATCTTCACTACATCTCACTTCACAATCTTCACTACATCTCACTTCACAATCTATACCACATCTTACTTCACAATCTTCACTACATCTCACTTCACAATCTTTACCACATCTTACTTCACAATCTTCACTACATCTCACTTCACAATCTTCACTACATGTCACTTCACAATCTTCACTACATCTTACTTCACAATCTTCACTACATCTCACTTCACAATCTTCACTACATGTCACTTCACAATCTTCACTACATCTCACTTCACAATCTTCACTACATCTCACTTCACAATCTTCACTACATCTCACTTCACAATCTTTACTACATCTCACTTCACAATCTTCACTACATCTCACTTCACAATTTTCACTACATCTCACTTCACAATCTTCACTACATCTCACTTCACAATCTTCACTACATCTCACTTCACAATCTTCGCTACATCTCTCTTCACAATCTTCACTACATCTCACTTCACAATCTTCACTACATTTCACTTCACAATCTTCACTACATCTCACTTCACAATCTTCACCACATCTCACTTCACAATCTTCACTTCACAATCTTCACCACATCTCACTTCACAGTCTTCACTACATCTCACTTCACAATCTTCACCATTTCTCACTTCACAATCTTCACTACATCTCACTTCACAATCTTCACTACATCTCACTTCACAATCTTCACTACATGTCACTTCACAATCTTCACTACATCTCACTTCACATCTTCACTACATCTCACTTCACAATCTTCACTACATCTCACTTCACAATCTTCACTACATCTCACTTCACAATCTTCACTAACACCATCCTTCATCACTACATATAACATCCATCATCACTACTTATAACACCATCCATCATCATCACTACATATAACACTATCCATCATCACTACATATAACACGATCCATCATCACTACATATAACACCATCCACCATCACTACATATAGAACCATCCATCACGACATATAACACCATCCAACATCACTACATATAACACCACCCATCATCACTACATATAACATCATCCATCATCACTACATATAACTCCATCCATCATCACTACATATGACACCATCCAGCATCACTAAATATATTGCCACCCATCATCACTACATATAACATCATGCATCATCACTACATATAACACCATCCATCATCACTACATATAAAACCAACCTATCATCACTACATATAATATCATCCATCATCACTACATATAACACCATCCAACATCACTACATATAACACCACCCATCATCACTACACATAACATCATCCATCATCACTACATATAACTCTGTCCATCATCACTACATATAACACCATCCAGCATCACTACATATAACACCAACCATCATCACTACTTATAACATCATGCATCATCACTACATATAACACCATCCATCATCACTACATATAAAACCATCCTATCATCACTACATATAACATCATCCATCATCACTACATATAACACCATCCATCACTACATATAGAACCATCCTATCATCACTACATATAATATCATCCATCATCACTACATATAACACCATCCAACATCACTACATATAACACCACCCATCATCACTACATATAACATCATCCATCATCACTACATATAACTCTATCCATCATCACTACATATAACACCATCCAGCATCACTACATATAACACCAACCATCATCACTACATATAACATCATGCATCATCACTATATATAACGCCATCCATCATCACTACATATATTACCCTCCTATCATCACTACATATAACACCATCCATCATTACTACATATAACGCCATCCTTCATCACTACATATAACACCATCCATCATCATTACATATAACAATATCCATCATCTATACAAACACCAGTCCTCATCACTTTAGTGATAAACAGAGCTTCATTTTGTTGTCAATTTCTTTAAATTCCAACCTTATTAAACTGTAATTCTTTCTGTATGGTCAAATTTTGATTTGACCTCAGTGAGAGAGCTGTTAGTGTCAGTATATCACAATGGTGTTCCGACGCACTGTAACAAAAGTCTCAAAGGTTGAGGTGAAGCCTTGCCAGGTGAAGGAGAAGGGCCCCCGATCTAACAAACTGCAGACCACAAAACACACCAAGAGTCAAAACAACAAGAAGAAGAAGGAAACTACCACTTTCTGCCATGTACAAAAGGACCAGTACCTGCCATGGGGAGACTACATCTTCACTGGGAAAAAGACAAAGAACAACAAGAAGCGCTGAACCATCTTCTCTGATATTTAAAAATAATAAAAAACATATTAATTGATTTTGTTTGTATTATTTATGCTTTTTTATTTTCAACTGTAAACGTGCTGTTTTGGGAATATATTTTGAGTTACATAATATTTAGGTACAGCAGTATATTTCACTGTATCTCCTTGTGTGAGTGTGTGGGTAGTGTGTGGATAGTGTGTGGGTACTATGGGTGTGTGGGCATTATGGAGAACTAGTCATGGCTAACTGTGACCCTATATACTGGTTACATCGGCCTCAACGCCCTTGTCTCAGCGCTATCTCATATATCCAAATTTCACATATTTGAAAGTATTAGATAACCAAAATATCTGGAAAATATTTAGTTAAAAATACAAATAATAAAAAAAAATCGAAAACAGAAAGAAAAAACAATACCCGTGAAAGTGGAAATAAGGAGGAGGCAGAGCAGACGATACACAGGAAGGCAGTAATCATCATCCCCGTGTGAACCAGCCAGAGAAGAACTCCTTCGCCTCACCGTCCACCCGCGTACGATCAGCTGAGTGAAGTTGCCTCGTGTTGCAGTAAACATTATCTGTAAAAGGACAATTTACTTTTACTTTTATTGTTTATCTTACTGTTTATAACTGTTTATTTTCTCTTACATAATGTACACTAAGTATGGGAGTGTACAGTAAGTTATACCGGATGGCAACAAATTCACATTCATCTTGCAAATATTAAAACATTACCCTAACAACAGTATTGTATAACAACACGAGCTAAAGTGATGTGTAAAAAGGTCGGTTGCAAAAAGAAATATTATTCTTTTAAGTCTTTTTCAGTTTGTTCAGTGTTAACAACATTATAGGTCATATTTCATGCAGTATGCATAAACAATGTTTGCTGAAGGTTTAATACCTTTCTGTTTACTGATGATGTAAAACCTTCGTTAAAATACTTTAGAGTCGTTTACAAAATATTTGGTGCGTTTTCCGGAGCATTGTATGTTTTTACAGCATGCGAGGCGGCAGGTATGTGGAGTTTTAAGAGCACTTCACGCTATAGCTCAGTTGGCCATGGATTAGCGAATTACGAACTGAAAATGTTTGGATCGTCATCTGTTTCGTGTAAGCTGTGTCGGACATTTTGTGCTACATTAAAGTTCAGCGATCTGTGGCAGCTGTCGGGCTCCTGCCTGACCACCCTTTGCCTAAGAAGAGCGATTGTCTGAAGGTGTTCGAGTAGTTACTCAATTGTGAAAAAGTGATAGTGAGTCCCATAGACATGGCTGCCAGTTAGGGACAGTGTGGATACGGCACACTACATAGCATGTCTTCGGAAAGTAAAGGAGGCTGTGTAGCCAAGACTGCACTCAACCGCCTTCACTTCCCCAATTACAGCAAGGTGGACTGAGAGCGCCTCGGGATTATCATATCTATAATGCCAGACGGTAACACCATCCCCTTGACACCTCGGAGACTATACAGTACTGTGTTCGGGGTGTGTTTGTGGGTCTCTACTGCCGCCTCCCTGTCGTTGAGTTGCTCCCCACTTACCGTAACCAGTCGAGGTCACTGTGGGAGGCCATGTACGGGACAGTACAGTACAGAGTCACGCCCCCCTCAACAACGTCCGCACCTCGCCTGCTGAATACAGTATTTGCAAATGTGACCATAAACCCCAACAATTGTAGCAAGTTACAAGTCCCGGGATTTGCCCCTGGTATTAACACAGTGACAAACGTCCCATTCCTGGTAAGTAGCAGGTGGCCGGAGGTAGTGCAATCCTCTCCCAGACTACACGGAGATGAGAGAGAGCTGGCTGACCATCATGGTAAGGACGCGTCACTATTTGGACCCCAGGGAGGCCATTATCGTAAGTTAAGTGAAAGGCATTTGGAATACTGGACGACTAGACGCTATATGAATTTCTTTACCCTAGTTTTCCCACCGATAATAATGAGTACAAGGGAGGTAGTCTCACCGGCGTTCATCAACACCATAGCCGTCTCAGTTACCTATTGCTCGTACAAGGTTTTTGAATGAAATAGTTTTACTCATATCAGGAACTTTCAAACTACTACAGGAAATAATATATATATATATATATATATATATATATATATATATATATATATATATATATATATATATATATATATATATATATATATATATATATATATACAAGTAAATCACTGTAGGTGCGCGTGATCTAGGTATATGCTGATAACCACAAGGAAAGAAGAAAACACGAAGTTCCCAAGCGCTTTCGTGTAATTCACATCTTCAGGGGCGAGTACAGACAAGTCTGTACTCACCCCTGAAGATGTGAATTACACGAAAGCGCTTGGGAACTTCGTGTTTTCTTCTTTCCTTGTGGTTATCAGCATATATATATATATATATATATATTATATATATATATATTATATATATATATATATTATATATATATATATATATATATATATATATATATGTAACCGGTCGGAATTTACTGGACTTTAATTTCTCACTTGACTTGGGGTTTATTAAAAATTAATAGATGGTAATGGCAGTGGAAGCGCCCCTTTGAGAAATATCCCGAACCAGCACAAGAACACTTAAATCTACTAAACAAAATGAATTGTCCGTGACCCGTGGAAGGATAGCGTCTGTGACTGGGATGAATGAGACACACTGTAAAATTTAGACACTTATATTCCCTCCAACACTACAAACACAATCAAATAATGGTACACCAATATGCGCACCTCTTAACTTGAACTTAAAACACTACTCTGGGGAATAAAAGTTATACATGATATAGAAATTGTTAGAAACTCAGGCAACAATAAATATGAAGTATTAAGAAATGTTGCTTGCACACATGAAACAGGCCTTAAGGGCTTTCACAAAATAATATCAGTCGCTTAGGAAATGGTATTAAAAAAATAGAAATTAAATACTCTACAATGAATAAGCCTTAAGGGCTTTCAACAAAATAATATCACCCCAACAGATGCACTCTTCCTAACCTAACTTAACCACTACTCTGGGGAACAAAGGTTATCCCTGAGATCAGAATTATGAAGAAAAATTAGATGCATTAAAGAATCAAATCACAGTATCACTCTGGTTCCACTTAGTGACACAAACATTCAAACAACAATACTATCAAAATTATTTAAGAAATATTAAACCACACACGTCAAGATAACATCAGCAACTGAGAAATGGTATTAACTACACACAAATATATTGTCACTATTATTGGTTTGTTACTGGGTCCACCAATACCCGTGAACCATGCTCCACCCAACTCAACATACACCCGTAATAAGGGAGATAAAATGTTCCTCTAGGTATCTCCTAGAGTCCTAGACTCATGGTCTCAGTGTGTGACCATTAATTTACTCAGTTAGCCTCAGTGTACTCCCAGTGCGTCCATGGGCAGGAAGAGAGAACGCCAGCAGGTGTCTATGGCCAGTAGGTAACACTTCTAGCTGACCGAGGACACGTGGTGTTGTGCACCCGAGTGGTAAGAACTGATCACCCACTGCTGATGCTGGTCCCGTGTCGTTTTAGTTGTTGGGAGCACTCGTTCACTCAAGAGATCCTTTGCTACCCCGCTAAACAGTGACAGGCCTACACTGATCGGTCCAATGGCGACAATCGCCACCCTCAATCATCAACGGCAGTCTCAAACGGCAGTCAATCTCTCGCAGTCAACTCCGGTAACTCCGGTCAAGTGGGTTCTGACGGAAGCCCTGAAATGAACTCACTGTTAGCTCTAGTTTACTTTACCACTGCCCTATCTAACCCTGTCTGAGATCGAATGAGACTTACTTGTTATACTGCAATAGCGCAGCACAGGTGACTAGGCCACGTGACTATTTCTGTGACGGACGCGCAGGGACGTCTTGTATGTCTGACTGCTCCCCGTGACTGAGGGAGAGCCAGCGTCGCGTCCTCTCAAGGCGTTAGCTTAGGCCTACATGACATATTTTCCGCCTAACTAATAACTCCTTGGGACACCCGTAGCATAATTCAGACTGATAAACGATCTATAATAATTTCAAATTCAATAATAGTCCCTTAACTTCATGAATCGCATCATTATTAATTCGGCAAATTACATTTAATATCACTTAGGCCTAGTTCCACAACCTCTCGCTATGGACCGGGAGCGCTCTCTTCCCTCAGACGACCTTGAACGCTCAGTATCGCTAATGGCGGGGCATTCGAAATTACTCTGAAATTTCTGAATATTACATATATATATATATATATATATATATATATATATATATATATATATATATATATATATATATATATATATAACAATAAATTATAACAAAAAGTGTTTGTATGTCATGCCGGACGAGAGTAATTATATCGCCCCTGCGTTTTTTCGACGAATTTTGCTTCACTAACTGAAAAAATCAATTACGAGCAGCTTGTACAACGATGTGCCGGAAAATGCCATTACGAGAGCGAAAATGGTGTTGCTGGCACTTTGTTCCATTTAGTCAAAGAAGATGACATTGAATGAATTTAATACAATGCGTATGTGGTGAACGAGCCAAGTGAAAATATGACATAGTGAGCTACTTAATGAGAGAGAGAGAGAGAGAGAGAGAGAGAGAGACGGTTAATAGACTCTAGATGAGAGACAATTCCTCAACCACACCATTAAGCACCAACAAAAAATTTCACCGCTATACCATAAATCCGAGCGTTAGTAGACATTATGAGCACCTACCTGTCTACCCACCATTATTGGCTCTTAAATTATGGTGCAATATGGTGCAATAGGGTTGATTTTATGGTGCTGATGTGCCCTTCCCCATGTTATAGACGCGAGAGAAGGTTTGTTTACATTGGGATGCCGTCATAGTCCTCTCTGGTGGCGAGAGTACTGACTGAGGGTATAGGGGAGGAAGAGGAGGAGGAGGATAAACAGGAGGGGGAGGAAAAGATGGAGAAAAAGGTAAGAGAGAGAGCGAATAAGAAGAACACCAACACAACATCAAAAACCCAACCAATACTAAAATAATATAACGAAATTAGAGACGAAAAATATAACAAACAATATAAGAAAATGAGCAGGAATGAACACCAAGGTCAGAAAAAGAGCAGGAATGAACACCAAGGTCAGAAAAAGAGCAGGAATGAACACCAAGGTCAGAAAAAGAGCAGGAATGAACACCAAGGTCAGAAAAAGAGCAGGAATGAACACCAAGGTCAGAAAAAGGGCAGGAATGAACACCAAGGTCAGAAAAAGAGCAGGAATGAACACCAAGGTCAGAAAAAGAGCAGGAATGAACACCAAGGTCAGAAAAAGGGCAGGAATGAACACCAAGGTCAGAAAAAGAGCAGGAATGAACACCAAGGTCAGAAAAAGAGCAGGAATGAACACCAAGGTCGGAAAAAGAGCAGGAATGAACACCAAGGTCGGAAAAAGAGCAGGAATGAACACCAAGGTCAGAAAAAGAGCAGGAATGAACACCAAGGTCAGAAAAAGATACAAACACTGATTAGAAGAGAAAATATAAACATTGTGAACAAAATATAAAACGCAGAATGTGAAATGAATAAGAAACGTTAAGTGTTTTATATTCAAGAGACAATAAACGGATCAAGGTACAAAAAGTAAAGGTAAATAGATAAAAAAAAATACAAAGTGAAGAAATTAGATTCTCCTCTTCGTAAATTGAGAGCAGCAGCAGGAGGGGGGGGGGGGGAGGGCATGAAATGGTCAATAATGTTCCATAAATCAGAGGAAATGTCGCAGAATCGGAGCAGCTGAGCCAATATTTGACCTCTGGTTTGCATAATTCGAAGCGCCAAATTTTTCACCAGCGTAGAGTTAAGGCAGCTCGGTGTAGGACGGGGAATACCTCATACATTTTGACTTAGTGAGCCGCCGTCACCCACCTGGCCAGGTACGGTACACAGTCAGGTTAAACCATCAACTCATCTTTTTTTTTTCAATTGGGAGGAGTATTTAATCATCATGAAAAAGACGAATAAAGCTCAAATTACACACACACACACACACTGTAAATTGACTTATTCACGATATTCGGTCGCTTATGAGAGAGAGAGAGAGAGAGAGAGAGAGAGAGAGAGAGAGAGAGAGAGAGAGAGAGAGAGAGAGAGATTAATTCAGAGCGTGACGTGCACAAGTCAGTAGGATTAATAATAAACTTTTGTTGTCCGGAACTGAGAACTCTAACAAACTCTCTTTTTCTCCCTTTCCTATGACTTGAAATTACGATGGTGTCAGAGTGTGTGTGTGTGTGTGTGTGTGTGTGTGTGTGTGTGTGTGTGTGTGTGTGTGTGTGTGTGTGTGCGTGCGTGCGTGCATGTGTATGTGTGTGTGTGTGTGTGTGTGTGTTGAAGAGGAACATGAATGATAAAGTCTTCTGTACTAAATGTTATCTCCTGGAACCACCGCGTGATGCCTAGATAAGGAGTGTAAGGAGGAACTTATGTTTCTTTAGCTCTGGGTCTGGTGAAGTTATACAAACAACTGTTTATGGCAACTTGGGTCCTTTACAGACTCTCCCTGTATAATATAGTATATGTTTATGAAGGGGAAGATGCAGAGAGACATTTTTTTAGGCATGTTTGTCGGGAAGAGCCCAATGTCGTCTGATATAGTGAAGAATAAATTTACAGTTTATCTGACTGCACGACGCTAGAGGCGCTCTCTAATACAAGGAATACCAACAAGACCATTAATGACGACGCTACACTGAAACACAACTTTTAGGGTTGGTAGCAAAAATAATTCGAGGAAAGTAACATCTGGTGAACCGGAAAGTTTGATTAAAATTTTTAAATATGACAGTTTTTCGCTCTAGTTTGTGTAACGTGGATTATAAAATACACAAACTTATTAAGCTGAGGCGCAACGAATATGAAACAAACACACACACACACACACACACACACAGACTTAACATTTTCATGAACGTAGGCAAAAGTATTTACATTTCCAGACTTTTCTTACAAAACAATAATCTTAATCACAACATTTTAATCATTCGTCATTTTTTAAACTTAATTTCCACCAAATTATAAGCAACACTTCCTAAAAAAAAAATCGTTGCTACGTATTTTTACATTTTCCGCCATAGGAGTGAGCCGAGCCAAACTAAAACACGATAATCATTACACAATACACCAGTAATCATCACAGTTCAATAAAAGAGACACAACACTAAACTCGTTACGTGTTCCCTCGCTAACACTACTGACAACGACTGATTGAAACATATTTGTTGAAGGACGCCAGGCTGCAATGGTCGCTGCAAAATCTAAATGCGAAATACATGATCAAGGCAACAATGGTGTTTTGTCTGTCCTGTCTGACCTTTGTTGCTGAGTTTAAAGGAAATACACTCACTGACTCACACAGTTATTTTGAGAGAGAGAGAGAGAGTATGTGTGTTTGTGTGTGTGTCCATTCAAAACAGGTATGTTTTTAATTAGTGGGAGTGTCTGTCGTAACACTAAACAAAAGATTCCTAGTAGTGTCTTTGTTCTTCAAATGTTATAAATAAGACGACAGCTTTTGGTGGAAACTATGCTGGTAGTATTTGTGTAAGAAGCTGACAGTCTCAAACTTCCTTGTTATCTTAATAAACAAACAATGCATCAGTTTAATACAATGAAAAAATAGCTTGAAGAATGGCGCTGGTTATCATTAATTACCCTCAATATACAGCACAGTACATGGAGGTATTGTCCAATATTTCCTAACACCATCATGTTAAGACCTGAAGCAACACATCATCATTTAAAGCTAAAATCACCGAGTGTTTTATTCACAAGTCTTTTGTTTTCATTTTTAGCTTCAGCTAATTATTATTTTCTTAAAGCATCAAATCATATTTTGCACATTTTGAAACAGAGTTTTACAGAAAATTTTTATATTCAATTTGTCAATTTATGCACCGAGTGAGGTGAGAGAGTGGCTCTGACCTTTTCGATAATGGATTTTGAGAATGATGGACAGCGACTGTTTGGTGTCTGGAGTACACTAGAATTTTCTTTTCTTAAATTAATTCTATCTATAATACCATTATGTGTAAATTACATTGTAATATATTCTCCACAGTTTTTATTTTTCCCCTCCTGTGCATCTCAAATAAAATATGTAAGACGTAAAAGTGACAAATTATTACATTTTGTAATAGTCAATGTGTTGTGTTGAAACAAGAGCCCCGACAAATACTCTGTGTTGCTCCTTTGACGAAAAACTTGCATGTCTGTTTTGCTTTTTGTTTACGCCAGAGTTTAACGAACTGGTTCCTGCAAATAGTATCATAAACTTTTTCAAATTTTCGCGTCCACTCCAAATGTTGATGGTAAAAATATGTAGATGGAACACGGCAGGTGGGAGCTTCATGTCGACAAACATTTGAATACAATACAACAATTCAAAATGGCAATATAAATATATAACTGACAGCAAATTCGTTCAATTGTGTATATATATATATATATATATATATATATATATATATACACACACAAGTAAATCACTGTAGGTGCACGTGATCCAAGTATATGCTGATAACCACAAGGAAACAAATAAACAAGGAGCTCCCAAGCGCTTTCGTGTAATTCACATCTTCAGGGGTGAGTACAGACTGTAGGAATTAAAATCAATAAACCTTAGTGATGGTCAGTTCAAAACTGATATGTTACATAAATTTATTTGTCAGTGGCCCAAGGTTAAAAATGCTTTGAAAACCTTTGATCTAGATGTATGATAGTTATTTTGCGGGTCCCTTATTTTTGACCTGACCTGACTAGCCACGTCACCCCCCCTTCTCTTAAGCTCCTCTACGTGTGTGTTGGTGTGGGGATTAGTGGATGATATCATTATGACCTGACCTCATGTTTTTAAGGTCACCCTGTATATTTAAGCCTCTCTCTGTCCATGTAATCCAGTTGCCTCTGAAGATGTCTTGAATAAAGACGAAAGCTAAGGTGCTCCGTTGTTTCCATTTTCCCGTGTGATTTTATCAAGATATATATCAAGTCTGTAATAGGCCGGTTGGCCTGTGCATGGCAGCTCCTGTCGAGAGTTACTACCGCTCTCTATCATCCATGAATCTATCTAGCCTCCTTTTGAAACTTTCCAGAGTTCCCGCACTTACTACAAAGTTGCTAAGCTTGTTCCACTCGTCCACCACCCAATTTGTGAACCAGTTCCTTCCTATCTCCCTCCTAAACCTATACTTATCTAACTTGAATCCGTTGCTCCGAGTCCTATCCTGCTCGGATATTATAAGAACTTTATCTATATCCCCTTTATATATATCTTCTCTAGTTTATACAATGGTGAACTATGTTAATATGCCCTTCATTGTGAACCAATAAGCATTATTAAATTTAATTAATTTCAAAGTAATTATTGTAGGTGTTACATTCAATGTCACTCGGTGGTGGTGATGTGTGGCCGTGGTGTTGTTATGATCAATACTTTGGGGAGAATGACAGACTTCGTCACACACACTACATGTAAACTACTTGTGAATCTGTGTTATGATTCTGTCCTCTAAAACTTGGTATTGATCACGGCTATTGACTTCATCCTTGTTTCACTTTAATTGTTTTGGTTCAGATAATAAATCCATTAAGAGCGGCTGTTGGTTTCATTAATTAGAGAAGGTCAGGTTATCTCACCTGGCGGGGAATTCCTTCATCTGTTCTCTATAAATTGATGAAAGTCATTTATCACTCCTAATTTCCCCAGAGACCAACAACCTGCAGAAAAGGAATATAATTATAGCTTTTGTTTTTTATATTTTTCACCTGTGAGAATTAGTGCTACTGACCTGGTGATACCCTGAGGCTAGAGTGTTGACGTCGGTGTTTATAGAACGAATCATACTTGACCTTTCCTACCAATTATTATATACTAATAAGTATAATGTTCTAACATTTCCAATCCATAAGTTGTCGCTTTTTTTAATCTAAATACGGAAAAGGAGTGTACTTAAAATATATTGTTTTTAATTAGAGCTGTCTCCCCCCCCCCCACACACACACATACACCAGGTATCATCATCATACAGAAACAAAATATGTATATAACTCGGTATGACAACTGCTTAATCTCGTGTTGAGAAAACGTTAACTGTGATTGTTATTGGAAATTCGATTGTAAACTGAACCTTCTGTTTCTTATGTGAGTCTTGGTGGAAATGTTCTCTCTCTCTCTCTCTCTCTCTCTCTCTCTCTCTCTCTCTCTCTCTCTCTCTCTCTCTCTCTCTAGTATAACAGTAGTATAACAGTAGTATATAGCCAGGCACTAAGGCTCCCGTGTTTGTTGTGTTAAAAAAATTTAACGGTTGCAGTGACTTGTGACCCTCATAGCCTCTCCTGAGCAACAATAAACGTTCTCCTTTTACTGCAACACAACTACAGTTATTGTAGACATTTGAGGATAAATATATACACTATCAATTTCAGTTTCCTTTAGGATGATTTACGTTTAGTTACATATATTAGTAAACTTAAAGTATTTATATAAAGGCAATATATTTGATCTTTTAAAATAGTAAAGCTCAAAGTATATTGACGATAAATTGATCTTCTTTTGTGATAATTCAACTCCAAGTAACTGGCGGGTTGAGGTGTTGATTGTATGTAGAAGTCCGCGTGCTTTATTGGGCAAATGAAATATATGTGGATCCTCGTGTTTCGAAGCCGGATTTGGTAAAACGTTACTCTGACCACCTAAGTGATACGGGTGGTCCCCATTAGAGGTTCACGGCGCCATAAGCTCGTTGAACAGGCTTTGTGTGAAATATAACAAAGTCTAGGACTGCTTTTGTATCCTGGTGGTCCAGCGGTTAGCGTTCCCCGGTCACAGTCATAGGCTTGTGGGCCGTGGGTTCGAATCCTGGCGGGTTGAGGTGTTGATTGTATGTAGAAGTCCGCTCTTAGATAATTCTTTTTTAGTCTCACATTTCAGTAAACTCATAAACAGTAAACTGAGAATCTTTAAACACACTCCCGCTGCACTATTTCTCGGCCACACGTAAACAAAGCAGTCCGTATTATAGAGAATTGGACACTATGTTACATAAAGTGTTTCTCCTTGGTGGTGAGGTGTATCTTCAACACTCCCAGATGGCTTAGATTTTTCTCAGTGATGCCCTTGAAAGGAGGAGAAACTACCGTGAGTTAAGTTCAAGTGTGAGGGACCAGCGCTGCGGTGGTGTGGAAGCTAGGATGGTCAGTGTTATGGGGTGGTGTGGTACCTAGAATGGTCAACGTTATGGTGGTGTGGTAGCTAGGATGGTCAGCATTGTGGTGGTGTGGTGGAGGAGGTAGCTCTCTCTCTCTCTCTCTCAAAAGCAATATCAAGCGGGTTAACCATAATTCTTCAGTACCTCCGATGTGTCCCAGATTCCCCCGATAACTTATGTAAAGCTCACAGCATAATCTTACAAAGTGATGGTTTTTCTTACCAATATAATTCACGACTAACCAAAAGCAAATTTGGATATCTGGAAAGAGAAAGAGAGAAAGGAAGGAGAGAAAGAGAATAAGATTAGGTAAAGCTCAAGGGAATTTGTCTGCAGTTCGATGGTTCTTCTCATATATCTGGAGAGAGAGAGAGAGAGGTGTTTGGTAATAACAGTAAATGACCTATCAACTTTTACGACCCACGACCATAACCCACGTCATAAAGGTATAGATTAAGACTGGAGACTACGAGGACAATGTACAGATGAACTTATTGATATACGTGAAGAGCTACGTCAAGGTGTGTGTGTGTGTGTCATCATCATCATCGTTATTATTACTATTATTATTATGATTATTATTGTTGTTGTTGTAGTTACTATTACTGTCATTTCCATTAACATTATTATTATTATTATTATTATTGTTATTATAATTATCATTAGTAGCAGTATTATACCATACCCGTTATAATAAATGTTAACTGTATTAGATGTAAACAAATAATAATATGAACATTGTTAAACTCTATTTGCAGATTAGTTAATAATAATAAAGTAAACTCATTTTGGTGGTGTCAGCTGCACATTTTCATTATATAAGAGCACCAGTCATATGGTTATGGTTCTTGCATCTTAAATATCAACATTAAACAACACATTTTTTTCCGGAAATATCACTGTGCTGGCGTGCCTTTATGACTAACACCGGGATACTGTTGTAATCAAAGTGTAGCAGGTGTTGTGTAGTGGTGGTGTTGAGTGGTAGTAGTGGTGGTGGCGGTGTGTGTGGTGGTGTGTGGTGATAGGTGCTCTGAGTTAGGTGTGGTGGTGGTGGTGAGATAGGTGTTGTGTGGTGGGATGATCCTCACCTGTAATCTTCCAACAACTCACAACTCTCACTACCTGTTCTCGTGAGTTTTATCTCCGAATAATTTACAACTTTATCCAATTGGTTTATCTAAATTTGTGTGAAAAATTTAACACATTACTGGAATTACTGAGAAAAAGGGAAATATCGGAGATTTACTTGGAATTAGTCGCTAATCCTCCCGACAACACAAAAAAAATTACAGGGATATTTTTTCTATTTCTGGCCGGGATTAATCAACCTAATCCTCGCCTTTTCTGCTCGGGTGGATTTTTTTCGCGAAAGAGGATTTTTTTTAAGTGCATTCTATCGTCCGCAGTGATAAAAATTTGGCTACCTGTGTTAATTCTAAATGCTACAGTTAACATTATATTACACAGTGTGTTAGGTTAGGTTAGGTTCAGTCTAATCTGACCAGCCGGATACACAGCTCGAACAAACTAAAGCAAATAACACTTTATAAACACTACAATACCACCACAAGTAAACACTACAATACCACCATAAGTAAACACTACAATACCACCATAAGTTAACAATACAATACCACCATAAGCAAACACTACAATACCACCACAAATAAACACTACAATACCACCATAAGTAAACACTACAATACCACCACACGTAAACACCACAATACCACCATAAGTAAACATTATAATACCACCATAAGTAAACACTACAATACCACCACAAGCAAACACTACAATACCACCATAAGTAAACACTACAATACCACCATATGTAAACACTACAACACCATAAGTAAACAATACAATACCACCATAAGTAAACACTACAATACCACCATAAACACTACAATACCACCATAAGTAAGCACTACAATACCACCATAAGTAAACACTACAATACCACCATAAGTAAGCACTACAATACCACCATAAGTAAACACTACAATACCACCATAAATAACAGTAATGGTGTACCACCTTCTCACACCTGCACTGATTTACTATTATTTCTTATAGCCT
This sequence comes from Homarus gammarus, assembly GCA_958450375.1. Taxonomy (NCBI): domain Eukaryota; kingdom Metazoa; phylum Arthropoda; class Malacostraca; order Decapoda; family Nephropidae; genus Homarus; species Homarus gammarus. The sequence goes on from CAUDMG010002841.1 coordinate 28,074, forward strand.
TTCATGTTTTTGATCTCTTTGCCTTTAAGTTTACCTGTGAGAGTCGTGGCCTCTCCTTTACGCCTCCCAGAGGACCAATACACCAGCTCTCGTGCGTTAGACCCCGGGGCAACTAGTCCTCCCTCGCCTGTTATTATAATTAGCTCCTTCAACCCATTGCTGGATATTGTTTCCTCTTTATGATCTTGGTAAAATAAAAACAAGCCATTATTAAAGACATTATTAATGCTTTTATGAAGGTTAATTGTCTTACGTGATAAAAGGTAAGTTGTTGATATCATTTAGGTTGGCCGGTGTCTGGTGAGGGAGGTTAGATTTTTTTTTTAATTATCTGGAAAATATATGACGCGAATAACTTGATCCAGTAAAAGTCGAGAAGAAAATGACGGATAAGTTAATTAAATTCCACACGATAATCGTAACTTGATTAAATAAGCATCTGGGTGAAAATTACTGAAGGGTTAATTAAATTTAAATGGTAAGCTTCAAGGATGTTAAATGGACATTGTTGCTGATGGAAACTGATCACTTCTCTCACTAGGAATCGAGGAGTCCTGGACAATGGTTAAGCAAATATACATGATAATTAACGAACCATTAGTGATGACTTATGACAATACAAACTCATGCATCATTTATATTACCTTCAATTGGGGTAATTAAGCTAATGTCAACATAATGTGTAGAGAGACTTGTGAAATTACCGTCAAATGTTATTGTGTTTTGTGGTAATTGTGAGTTAAAACAAGCAATAAATCTGACAAATTACACAGTCTGGTGGTTGTCGCTCTTGCTTTCCTATGGTATAAAATACAACATTAACTCATTAATTAAAGCAACATATATCATTATGTGATAACTTTCCTTGATGTATGGCTCTCTGGCGTCAGTGTGTGTCGTGTCCTTTCTTCAGCGGTATATAAACATCCCTGGAGACCCCCCCCCCCCCCCAAGTCTCCTCATACACCTCATACAAAGTGAAGATAACGAGATGATCACCGGGAAGAAAATAATAAGAAGAACAGCAATAAAAATGACACGTAGTAATTAGGAGAAAGACAAATAAAAGAGAATAAAAGAGGAATGTAAACAAGGAACTTCTTGTGCAGGTTGAAACACTCACAAGAAAAAGTTGTATCATTATCATCAGAAACGTGTTTGAGCTCTTTACCACTACCAACTGTGAGAGAGATTTAAAACCATATCTCACTGTAAGGCGCCACAAAAGCCAAATAAGCACACAAAAGGAGGTTGATGAAACAGTCCAGACATGCTGCCAGATCCCTATAGATCCATACCAATTAAGACTGTCAACCTAACCTAAAGTAAACTAAACTAACCTAACTTAACCTAATTTTAAGACATTTATCACCAATATAGAACAAGAAAACCGTCATGATAATATATATGGCGGTGTACTCGTCCAGTTCCTCATAAAAAACCACGATAAAGAAGAATAGACACAACAGCCAACAGCAGCAGTTATCACCACAAACACCAGCATCAACAATAACAACAAAACTATCAATAACCGCATCAACAACACTAAAATAATAATGGTTGCTCTTCGTGTTACCGAAGATGGCCGACCCAAGGACCAACTAGGCGTGAATCTGTTAAAGGTGTAGAAGCTGTCGCCAACACAACAACCACACCCTGAGTTAACGAGCTGCATGATTCAGTGTCAAGGAATAGTCCAAGAAGACCGGACAATTCGCCAACTGCACTGGCTCACCATTACCCTGGAACACGATCCGCAAATCGATTAACATCCAGGTTCCCAATTACTGCTGGGTAGACAGAGGCAAATGGCTTAAAGACACTTGCCCATAATTTCACCCTGCCCGGGGATCGAACCCGGCTCCGCTCGCTTACCAGACGAGCATGCTGACCATTATTACACCACAGTAACAGCGGCAACAGTAACAATATTAACAGCAGTAACAGTAACAGCAGCAACGATAAGCATGATGGTGGGGGACTTACCAGGTGCGTCACACAGATCCTACCTGAGATCTATTACTGACCCAGGTAACTGTAATAGGTGAGGGCTGAGAGGGAGGAGTGAGAGTTAGGGTGAGGGAGAGGGCTGAGGATAAAAGTTGAGAGGGAGGGGTGAGAGGAGCGGGGTGAAGGGTGAGGATGAGGGCTAAGGGTGAGAGCTGAAGAACAGAGCCGAGGTAAAGAAAAAATACTCGTTCTAGGTTAATAACTTCTTTGACCACGTCTCTCTCTCACCCTCTCTCTCAAGCCGTCTTTGTTCACTCTGGTTCATTTCAGATAATGACCTCAGCCGTTCCCACAACTACCCAAGCCTCACCTTGACCCGAGTAACCCTTTGACCCCAGAAGTCCCTGAGCCCCGACACCCCCCCCCCCCTTCCCCCGTTACGCTGACCAGACCTACCCCCTAATCCTTGGTCTCTCGGGTCATCCTAACTTGGTCAATTTCGGCAGCAGTCGTGAACTCTCGAGTAACTGAGAGTTTAAGTGAGAATCTCATTTAACTTCTGCCTCGATCTTCATCAACTGGTCCCCACACACACACGCGGCCAAACACACACCACGCTTATGTTGTAATCTTTACTGTATTTCCAGTTAATTCCGTTTTACAACATTTTTATCATTATATTCCCCTAAGGAAACATCACTGGCGTACTAACAGATTTAAGACGAACTGTATTAACACGGCAAACAGTATTAAAACATTACGATGTGATGACCTTCATGATGTCACGTGACTGCTGCCGCCAACCACTAAATTAGTAAATAAATCTGCCATAAACCGACGTAAGAGGCAATAAACCTATTCCATGCAGAGAGGAATGTGTTTTATGTCTTAAATTCAACCCATAAAGTCATAAACCAAACATTAAAGAGAAATAATTTATATACCTAATTTCTCTCTTCGTTTGTTATTGTTCCTTAATATTATTGTCATCATTATAATAAGCCAATCAACTTCAAAGTCGCCATTAGTAATGTTCTGATATAGTCTGGCTTCAGGTAGTACTAGTCAACATATACTGAGACAACAGTCACCATGGTTGTAGGTCACCTGAGAGTATTACACATGGGATGGTTTTGGTGATTCTTACTCAGTGTGGCAGCCAAGGTGTTGTACAGTACTATAAGAGTCACTGGTTCCCTCACACGGGCCGTCCCAAACTGAACCACCCAAACCCTCACCTCCTTGTCTACCAGAGACTTGGTATACTGAACTCTATTTCCTATAAGATCCATTCTAAGCTTTATTCACACTCTACCTGCAACTTTACCACAGATCTATTTACTCTTGATTAAACCATTTCACAAACAGGGAGGTACTACCATCTGGGAAGATATTGGAAGCATAATGTGTTGTCTAATGGTAGACCCTGCTACCATATGGCATCACAAAAATTGTGACCAAGTCCCAGGTTGCTGATCTGACTTTTTGCCTCGTTTACACACAATTGCAGGGTCTCAATTGTTACTCTTACTATTAACAACACAACATACATATATCATTTCTCACTATTGATATTTAAATTTTTTTGTTTTTGAATTTATTCATGGCTCTTTATTATTACAGGGGGTATTATTATTATTATTATTATTTATAATTTTTATAGACCTTTATTATAACTGTATGTGTATTTTCTTTTATTATAATTTTTATAGACCTTTATTATAACTGTATGTGTATTTTCTTTTATTATAATTTTTTTTAAATATTGTTATTATTTTATTATTATTATTATTTTCTTTTATTATAATTGTTATTTATTAAATATATTTATATTAATTTTATTACTATTATTATTATTATTACCATTATCATCATCATTGGCATAATTATTATTATTATTATTGTTTTATTATATTTTCGCCCCCCGGGCCTTGATGTGGGTCATTAAAAATGACCCGTGCCCGGGTGGGCTAATGCCCTTAAAGAAAAAATCCTTAAAGAAACTTCATATAGGATTTTTTTTTTATTCTGTATCTCTATAAATAAACGTGAATCGCCTCCCTGGATCAACCTGTCTGGCTTGAGGATAATTGAACTCATACAGGCTTCCAACACACACTGCAAACCTCAACAAAAGCGAGAGAGCTATTACATATAAGTCATCACCTGTTTAAATGTAAGGTATAAACCTATCTCTTGTTATACAATTATGCATATTAGTCATCTTTCTTATCCTGGATATACACGATAATGCTTCTATAAACTCTCTTGGTCATAAACATACATACACATTACATATCTATACATTCATACACACTCAAACATACATACACATTACATACCTATACATTCATACACACTCAAACATACATACACATTACATATCTATACATTCATACACACTCAAACATACATACACATTACATATCTATACATTCATACACACTCAAACATATATACACATTACATATCTATACATTCATACACACTCATACATACACATTACATATCTATACATTCATACACACTCAAACATATATACACATTACATATCTATACATTCATACACACTCAAACATATATACACATTACATATCTATACATTCATACACACTCAAACATACATACACATTACATATCTATACATTCATACACACTCAAACATATATACACATTACATATCTACACATTCATACACACTCAAACATATATACACATTACATATCTTTACATTCATACACACTCAAACATATATACACATTACATATCTATACATTCATACACACTCAAACATACATACACATTACATATCTATACATTCATACACACTCAAACATATATACACATAACATATCTGTACATTCATACACACTCAAACCTATTTACACATTACATATCTATACAATTATACACTATTCAATGTCCACATTCTACATTTATACACACACTATACATTCATACACCCAAACACATATACTTTAACCCACACGAGGAAATACCCCTCACCAAGACACACAATACACTTCCTCGCTCAATACACAAGGTTCTTCCATATCCCCGCCTAGGAAGCCTCGGCTCAGGAAGTCGTTTCGTGAAAAAATATAAACAGAACCACAAGAAAAACGAGATACTCTACCCACTAGCCGAGGAGCTTTTATTTTCTTATTGCTATTATTCATACAAGGAAAATATGTGGAAATAATGGTACGTGTGTGTGTGTGTGTGTGTGTATGTTGTTCAACTCTCACCCTCGGTACCTGAAACCTATACAATATACAATTCAGGAAACGAAGATATTTTTCTGAGAGGTTTTGTGGAAGAACTGTAAAGGACCTGGAGAGAGAGAGAGAGAGAGAGAGAGAGAGAGAGAGAGAGAGAGAGAGAGAGAGAGAGAGAGAGAGCTCAAGGGCGTGGAAAACCGCTGAGTAGCATTACAAAAATCTGCAAAGAAAACCGGAAAGAAAGCAAAGGACCTGAGAGGGGAACTAAGAGAAAGTAAAGATGCAGGCAACATAGAAAGGATGAAAAGAAAGCTACAAATGATGATCAACTCAGGTTATCTCAGGTAACTGGAAAACTTGACCACAAATGATCACTTGATCAACATATCTTATGAGGCAGAAAGTGGTATTGTATGTAATATTTATGAGAATAATTGTATTCTTGCTTATTCCCTTCTTCTTTCTCTTAATTATCTGGTCTTTCTTCTCTGTCACAACTACAGTATTTGAGCCAGTAAGTCAGGGTGTTCCGCCTGGCACTCTCCCATCCCCCTCCAACAACGTCATTAAATACAAATAAAGGACCACCTTCATGTGATGGTACAGTGTAAGAACCTCCCTCCCTCCCTCTCTCTCCCTCCTTCTCCCTCTCTCTCCCTCCTTCTCCCTCCCTCTCTCTCCCTCCTTCTCCCTCCCTCTCCTTCTCCCTCCCTCTCCTTCTCCCTCCCTCCCTCTCCTTCTCCCACACAATAATACGGTGTGTGTGCAAGTGAGACAAGGTGGATACAGTCTCTCTCACACAATATAAGTCATCATCCTTCAATATATATTTCCTACCTGTAATCTACCTTAATGTATATAATTGCCTTAAATATTTAACATCATAAGCCACGCCTATGTTGTTTTGCCCATGAGGTAAATAAATAAATCAAACTTCTGGTCGGATGTTCCTAAAATGCTTCTCTTATGTAACGCCGTCATAATAGTCCTCCAAGATGTGACGCAGTACCTGTATAATTCTCCAAGATGTGACGCAGTAATTGTATAATTCTCCAAGATGTGAAGCAGTACATGTATAATTCATTAAATACTGCCACCAACTCTAGACACACTGAACAACACCAGACAACCTAACCTAACACGGGGTTGCACATGTAAATGGCGGTGTTCAGGAGTCGCTTTGTCATGAACAGGTGTTATCGAGTGTTGACAGAACGACGTCAGGAAAAAGTAAATGGAGCATGTTGTATGAAGTTGCATTCTATTTGCATTTTCTTGTGTGTGTGTGTGTGTGTACGTAAAACAGGGTGATATGCTTTTGTGATGATCCCGAATCTTGATAAAGTTGGGTACACAAACTGGCATAATTGAATCAAGAATTAAGGTGATGTCATTATATTCATCGTACATCACACATTAATTATGCATCAACTTTAGTATTATAGTAAAAGTCAGTTAACACTCAAAGTTGTGGGACACTCACAGTGTGGAAGTAAGCACTAGACCATCTCTCACTCATAGTGAGGCGCCGTCCATGTGCTTGTTCACACATTACCGCGGCAGCTGAGCTTCCCGGTGGTACACGTTCTCCAGCACGACACAAGACCGTGCACATACATAAGAGGTATCCTCAAGTGTCATGTTGACTACATCTTAGCCACCACCATGCAAAATACGTGTGTAAAATGTACATATGACGTTGGTGAGAAACTAAAGCATTGTTCTCGAGGGAGACGCAGACTGACTGTGGGAATTTTCCGCCTTGTAAAACCTTTGAGAACAGAGCTTAGCGAGTGAGGAGGGTTGTCTCAGTGGAGGCCGGTGTAGCGGGCGTCAGTCACTCTAGGTGGGCTGGGCTCTAGAGTGCACGGTGGCTCATGGTGAAACACACACTAGAGTAATTTGCACCTTTAGAGTGCCTTTTACCACCAGGTGAGATGCACTCTAGAGTGTTTTTCACCATAGTAGAGTGCATCTCACCTGACGGTAAAATGAACTGTAATGAAAAATCCAGAACTCATTATTCTCATTTCTGAGCATTAAAATTATATTTAAGTATAATGTACATAATGCTAGTGAATGAGGAAAAAAATGATGATTTATTATTTTAATGGATATTGAAACTGGCGGCATTATGAAGGATTACTTAGAAAAGGAAAATACAGAAAGTATGAATTAAGCTTCCATATTGCACTTGACTCACATCTGAGTCACGTCACGTCCGGTGTCTAGGTGCAAATTACTCTAGAGTCTAGTGTGTGTTTCACCATGAGGCACCGTGCACTCTAGAGCTCAGCCCACCTAGAGTGGTTGACGCCTGCTACACTTCACCTTCACTAGCCCCAAATATACTCAGTTGGGTGACGTATTTGTCACTAGTGCACTTCACTCTCTTGACGATTATGAAGTTCTCTTTGTCTTGTCTGCTGGCGTTTGTTTTACTCCCAGGAGGAATGTGTCCTCAAGATGGTAATGAAGACACCATGTTTATTGTACAACAGTCAGTGTGTGTGTGTGTGTGTGTGTGTGTGCTTTAGAACAACCCGACTATCAAAAAAGTTCTCCCGTACTGCAAGTCTATAACCAGGACCCATGTCATCTTCAGCATAACTTTATCATTGATGCATAAATACAGGAAGATTCATAAATAAAAACTGTATTAACTTGTATAATATTTTATGAATTTCAGTAAAGTTTATGTGTGGATTTTTTTATGGTTATTTACAACAAAAAATGATCGCCAAATTAAGAGCAGAACAAAACTACATTAAAATAAATTACAATACTGCAAAAGCAACAGTAATGAACGTCTTCGCTTTTAGAATTAAGTTTTGTAAAGCAATATAAACTTAGGCCGGTCAACTGTCCATTACAACTGTAAACATTGAGAGTTAAGATCATTAAGAAGTATAAAGTTGGGCGAGGCAGCTGTTATTACACATTTTATCATGAAGAGTTAAGCTGCATGAAGAGGTATAAACTGTGTCCAAGTAGATGTTCTTACAACGTCAACACTGAGGGCTGAGCTGCACGAAACATAAATGCAAAAATAAACATAGGTCAGGCTGCTGTTCACTACAAATGTCATCATTAAGAGATATCTTGCATGAAACAAAGTAAACTGGGACCAGGGAACCATTCAATACAAATGCAACACGCTGCCTTGGTGTTCTACATTAGCATAAATCGAGGTAGACTGTGTATATTGCAACTGAATGTTAAATCTGGGTGAATAGACAACGGTATTGAGTTTCAGGTGCAGGCAAATTGCATGACACATCAGTGTTGAGATCATGTGCTGTTTAGTCCGAGAGCTTGAGGGAGTGTGTGTGTGTGTGTGTTATAGCAGCTCTAAGAGGTGAACTGTAATGTATACATCAGCCGCCTCAGGTGATGTGAATTGTAGGAACCTTATAAATATTCTAACAATAAAATGAAAATCAAGGCAAAATTCTATCTATCGCAGTAATACATAATAAAATAAACAATTACCGATCATTAAGCAACATACCAATATAAAGCTGTACAGTAAAAACAGACCTCACGTACACTGTTATAGTACTGTACTACTGTAACATGTGGCGAGAAAGACCTGATACATTCTACTATGATCAGACAATGGTAACAGCAGCGAGGTGTTTGATAGACTGCGAGTAATGTCAACAAATACACACACACAGACTCTCTTGATCAAAGGACAGATTCTTTACACTGTTAAACAATTAGAGGCTTCAGTCTCACGTGTTAAATTATGGATTATACTGAACAAAAATATCCCCTTAACCGTACTGTAGTGGTCCGATACAACCAATAAAATAAATACCGAACAAAAACGAATATCTTGTTCCAGTATCCTGTACCAGGGAGTCCGGTATTCAGAGTTGTTTTATTGTATGTATAAGAGTCAACATATTCACATCTCATCCGATCATGGTGGGGAGGGGGCGTCTGGGCAAGTCTTCATACAATTATTTACCTTGCCTCTGTCTCCCACCAGTAATTAAAGACTTGGTAATAAGATCCAATTCCAGGGAGGTGTTTCGCTAATGCAGCTGAATGGATAATTGTCTGATTTTCTTGAGTCCTTCCTTTAACACCGGGTCACACAACTCCCTAAGTGAGTGTTGTTGTGGCAGCCTCTTCCTCCCTCACCAGCCTCCAGACAACCACCTTAGAACAAACTCAAGTATCATTTGCATGGTGAGAGGAGAGACGGGGCCGTGATAGTGAGCGGTCCATCATATACCCTGACAGTTTTTACCTTAGCCCCGGACACTTTCATCCTCTTAAAGTCTAGTCATCCATCAAGCCTTCGTGTTTACTGACGTCATCGTTCACCACTACTTAATATCTTCCTTGGTTTTTGTTTTAATGTATTTCAGGTCTTTAGGAACCAATGAGCCGGTCTTAATATTTACACAAGACCATAAACATTGGAACTATTATGACGTGTTTTATTACTCTCGCTAAGGGGTCGTGGTAGTAGTAGGAGGGATACCGGTTTATTTTATATATGTAACTATGTGGTCAACTAAATGTGTATGTTAGTAGTTGCAACGTGAATAATTATTATTATTAGTAGTAGTAGTACTATTACTATTATTATTATTATTACTATTATTATAGCTACTGTTATTAGCCTATCATTATTATTACTGCAATGCCGACAATGTTGTTGATCAAAATGTTGCAAGTACTTAACAAAACAATTCTTCTGTTTTTCCTTCTCTATTTTCCTCTCTACCATCACCCTAACCTCTCCTCACCTCATCACCCTAACCTCTCCTTACCTCCATCACCCTAACCTCTCCTTACCTCCATCACCCTAACCTCTCCTCACCTCCATCACCCTAACCTCTCCTTACCCCCATCACCCTAACCTCTCCTCACCTCCATCACCCTAACTTCTCCTCACCTCCATCACCCTAACCTCTCCTTACCCCCATCACCCTAACCTCTCCTCACCTCCATCACCCTAACCTATCCTCACCTCCATCACCATAACCTCTCCTCACCCCCATCACCCTAACCTCTCCTCACCTCCATCACCCTAACCTCTCCTCACTTCCATCACCCTAACCTCTCCTTACCTCCATCACCCTAACCTCTCCTCACCTCCATCACCCTAACCTCTCCTCACCTCCATCACCCTTACCTCTCCTCACCTCCATCACCCTAACCTCTCCTCACCTCCATCACCATAACCTCTCCTCACCTCCAACACCCTAACTTCTCCTCACCTCCATCACCCTAACCTCTCCTCACCTCCATCACCCTAACCTCTCCTCACCTCCATCACCCTAACCTCTCCTCACCTCCATCACCCTAACCTCTCCTCACCTCCATCACCCTAACCTCTCCTCACCTCCATCACCCTGACCTCTCCTCACCTCCATTACCCTAACCTCTCCTCACCTCCATCACCCTAACCTCTCCTCACCTCCATTACCCTAACCCCTCCTTCCCTTCTTAATCATTCCAGTGTCCATCTTGTTACCTTATCTCTCCCTTCCCTTTCCTCTCTCTCTCAATTTCCTTCTCCTCACCCCACTTTTCCTGCCATTATCCCATTCAATCCAATTATCTTTCGTCTTCTTTCCTCTTCCATCCTACCACTTACTTCCCTCCTCTTCCATCCTACCACTTACTTCCCTCCTCTTTCATCCTAGCACTTACTTCCTTCCTCTTTCATCCTACCACTTACTTCCCTCCTCTTCCATTCTAGACACTTACTTCCTTCCTCTTTCATCCTACCACTTTCTTCCCTCCTCATTGATCCTAGACACTTACTTCCCTCCTCATTGGTCCTAGACACTTACTTCCCTCCTCTTTCATCCTACCACTTACTTCCCTCCTCTTCCATCCTAGCACTTACTTCCTTCCTCTTTCATCCTACCACTTTCTTCCCTCCTCATTGATCCTAGACACTTACTTCCCTCGTCATTGATCCTAGACACTTACTTCCCTCCTCTTTCATCCTACCACTTTCTTCCCTCCTCATTGATCCTAGACACTTACTTCCTTCCTCTTTCATCCTACCACTTATTTCCTTCTACTCTATCTCTACCACTTAGTTCCACTCCGTCCTCCACAGATCAAGGGTGAGTCAGTGCAGTGTTATGTGTGGTGGTGCTTGAGTGTTACCTCACCTGGTGATGATCCTCGCACGAGTCTCAATTAAGATATGACTCAACACCTGTTCCTCTTCGCTACTTTACCTGTGTGTGTGTGTGTGTGTGTGTGTGTGTTGTGTGTAGAACATGCCACGTTTCGTGCCCTTACCTAACACTCACGCTCATCTATGGCATGATGACAGGGGGGGGGGGGGGAGGGGGTGAGGGGTAAAGTGTGAGGGATGAGGGGTGAGGGGTAAAGTGTAAGGGGTGAGTGTTCAGTGTTGAGGGGCGAAGGGCGAGGACCTCCCCAGTTGTTATGAACCCAAGTTAAAAATAGAGACTAATTCTTTTGTTATTTTGTCATCCTTTTCCATGACTCACAATCAGCATCATCGTCTGTTTCGGGTTTTATTCTGAAACACTGTTGTGGGGCTACTGATCAGAGCAAACCATAGCACATCAGAGTGTGTTGGGGAGGAGCAGAGCACATCAGAGTGTGTTGGGGAGGAGTAGAGCACACCAGAATGTGTTGGGGGTGGAGCAGAGCACATCAGAGTGTGTTGGGGAGGAGCAGAGCACATCAGAGTGTGTTGGGGAGGAGCAGATCACATCAGTGTGTGTTGGGGAGGAGCAGAGCACATCAGTGTGTGTTGGGGAGGAGCAGAGCAAATCAGAGTGTGTTGGGGAGGTGGGTAACATATCAGAGAAGGTTAGACTAAGATTGAGAGAGTGTGGACAAGTTAGGTCAAAGTTGAGTGACATAAATATTAAATGATTGTGTGACCGGGAGGAGGAGATGGCTGCCTCACTCTATGCATTAGGCGAAATTTTTACAGCACATTGAATTATCTTCACTATTATTCCTTTTAACTATTACTGAATAAACAATACAACTTAACGTGCCGATAATGTCAATTATAATAAAGATATCCAAGGTGTTCACTATTCCGGAGCAAGTAAGAAAATAACGGTACAGTAAATAGTATTTTACCTCTATCAATATGCACTAAGTAACACAACACAACGCATTGCAAGGCAGCACAACGCAACGCAATACAAAGCAATGAAACGACACAAAACAAAGTATCGCAACACAACATAAGGCAATACAATTATTAAACAAATTTACATTCATTTGGTTGGTCACCCTTCACTGAATACATACATTTCTAATACTAATTTTACCAGATTTTCGTTAAGTATTAGAGCATAAAATTTTCCTTCACATTTAGTTATTGTGTGGCGAAGCTGTGGAGGTGTGTGTGTGTGCTGTGTGTGTGTGTGTGTGTATGATTCTCACATAATAAACGGTACGCTTGTATGACCCTCACATAGTAAACGGTACACCTGTATGACCCTCACACAATAAACAGTACACCTGTATGACCCTCACATAATAAACGGTACACCTGTATGAGTCACACATAATAAACGGTACACCTGCATGACTCAAATAATAAACGGTACACCTGTATGATTCTCACATAATAAACGGTACACCCGTATGACTCACATAATAAACGGTACGCATGTATGAGTCTCGCATAATAAACAGTACACCTGTATGAATCTCGCATAATAAACAGTACACCTGTATGATTCTCACATAATAAACGGTACACCTGTATGACTCACATAATAAACGGTACGCATGTATGACCCTCAAATAGTAAACGGTACACCTGTATGACCCTCACATAGTAAACGGTAAACCTGTATGAGTCTCACATAATAAACGGTACACCTGTATGATTCTCACATAATAAACGGTACACCTGTATGAATCTCGCATAATAAACAGTACACCTGTATGATTCTCACATAATAAACGGTACACCTGTATGAGTCACACATAATAAACGGTACACCTGTATGACCCTCACATAGTAAACGGTACACCTGTATGACTCGCATAGTAAACGGTACACCTGTATGACCCTCACATAGTAAACGGTACACCTGTATGACCCTCGCATAGTAAACGGTACACCTGTATGAGTCTCACATAATAAACGGTACACCTGTATGACCTTCACATAGTAAACGGTACACCTGTATGACTCTCGCATAGTAAACGGTATACCTGTATGACCCTCACATAGTAAACGGTACACTTGTATGACCCTCACATAATAAACGGTACACCTGTATGAGTCTCACATAATAAACGGTACACCTGTATGACCCTCACATAGTAAACGGTACACCTGTATGACTCGCATAGTAAACGGTACACCTTTTTGCCCCTCACATAGTAAACGGTACACCTGTATGAGTCTCACATAATAAACGGTACACCTGTATGATCTTCACATAGTAAACGGTACACCTGTATGACTCTCGCATAGTAAACGGTACACCTGTATGACCCTCACATAGTAAACGGTACACTTGTATGACCCTCACATAATAAACGGTACACCTGTATGAGTCTCACATAATAAACGGTACACCTGTATGACTCTCACATAATAAACGGTACACCTGTATGAGTCACACATAATAAACGGTACACCTGTATGATTCACACATAATAAACGGTACACCTGTATGATTCTCACATAATAAACGGTACACCTGTATGACTCGCAAAATAAACGGTACGCATGTATGAGTCTCGCATAATAAACGGTACACCTGTATGACTCACATAATAAACGGTACACCTGGAATTGTTGAAAGGTGTTAAAGGCTGTGGTGTTGATATACAGTTTATTTAAAAAACATATCAGTATAACCAACTCAACGCGCGGGCTGAGCAGGGACGACAGTATCTTCTCCGCATCACCAAGACCTGGCAACACTGCCGACCGGGGAATCTCCGAGGTAAAAAGAAAATAATTTTTGTCACAGCGTGTGAACTCTCCTATTATTATTTATTTGTTTATTTTCCCTCTTTTCTTTTGACGTTCATTCCAGTATTTTTATATTTTTACAAATCCTTTATTTTGATAGAATGTATAACTACTATTATAACTACTGTATATATACTGTTAAGGGGGAAACTTTTGGACCAGTATTATCGTAGTGAATTATTCTTATAAACTTTTATGTATGCATCTGCTTCCACATTACTAGTACTATTTCATTTCCTGTGTTGTAGTACGCGACTATTATCTTGTTTACACTATGTTCTGCTGTCTTTACCACCTTTATAGTGTTAATTATACATTGTGAATGATGTGTATGTATGTATGTAGCCTATGTATGTATGTATTGTTACGAGTTGGGGATTTAGAATATAGTTATACGTCTACCCAGATCCCAACAGGTAACAACAAAAAAAAAAACAAAGACAATCGGACTAAAAAAAGGGTAGACAAAGGATGCGAGTTTTCGTTGTATATAATAAAGTACCATATAATTTAGGAACTAACACTGACACCCACTGGTCCTTTGGCCACTCATTCTTCGCGGCTATTTTCTCAAAAGTCCTAAATGACCCGTCCATATCGGATTCATCAAACCCGGGAACAAGGGAAGAAGCAGTAGCAGGGTTAAAAGCAGCGAGTTTCTCTTTTAATGCCACTTCCTTTGATTTAAACTCCGATGTTAAGGTGACTTCTGTCTCTCTCACCTGTAGTTCTTTCAGTTTAACCGCCTGCACCAACTTGGCCTGTTCCATCCTTTCCTCATGCTCCAACTTGGCCTCCAACTTGGCCTGTTCCAACTTGGCCTGTTCCATCCTTTCCTCATGCTCCAACTTGGCCTCCAACTTGGCCTGTTCCAACTTGGCCTGTTCCATCCTTTCTTCAGGGTCCAACTTGGCCACCTGCTCCAACTTGGCCTGCTCCAACTTTTCCTCCTGCTCCAACTTGGCCTGTTCCAACTCGAGTTCTTTCATTTTGATTTGGAACTCGAACCTAGCTCGTTCTAGTTCTAAGGGGTCTATTCGTTGTGTTTCTTCTTGAGGGCTAGCCAGACCTGAGGCAACTTCTGAGTGAGGAGGGGTGGTGGATAGTGGTTGAAGTTTCTTGGACATGGGCGTTAATCTGTCAACAGCGGATTCTTTTAAAACTTCTTGTTGAACCAACACTTCAATCACATGATTTTTTAACATTTCCTTAGTCAGTTGCTGTGAAAATGGGATATTGTAATAGTTGGCTATTTCTTTCCATTCTTTCTTCAGGATATTAACACGTAATTTAGCTACAGAAGGATTTTCAATAAAATCCTGAAGATCAAAACCTGAGGTGGCCATTGTTAATAAAAATAGGATAAATTAACTAATGGTCAAAAGCTAAGATAAGTGGATAACCCTAGAATATATCACGGCAGTGGATAACCAGAAAGTCCCGGAAACTAACCAAGTTATACCTAGGGAAATTACACTTATGATTATTGTTCTTCCGAGAAGATCCTTAGATAAGGACAAGAGACTTTAAAGAGGTAGGGCGTATACGGCATTAATATAAAGATCCGGATTAACAACCCTGATATACTTGAAAGAGGTAGGGCGTATTACGGCATTAATATAAAGATCCGGATTAACAACCCTGATATACTTGAAAGAGGTAGGGCGTATTACGGCATTTATATAAAGATCCGGATTAACAACCCTGATATACTTGAAAGAGGAAGGGCGTATTACGGCATTTATATAAAGATCCGGATTAACAGCCCTGAATGAGATAATGAGAAGAACAATAATGGAGGCTTTATAATTATGGGGTCCTGGTAGAGAGGGGCGTCCCAAGATATCACTTCACTCTAAACTAGTAACTATGGAACAGCCTACTCTGGAGTGAGGGTACGGCATTAAACAGATCCGGATTCTTCCCTACACTCGATAAGACTTACCACACGACTGCCACGTGTAATAACAGGTAAGCCTTATGACACTTGGAACCTATTATCCTACGTCTGTCACTCTTACTATACGGTAATACCAATATATGCACACACATATGAAGGAAACTTTAAACCACCGTAAAGCAATTGTAAACAGAAGTGACTGGGAGGGGTAATTAACACTGAGTAACAAGGGAGGAAGGAACATGGTACTTAAGGTCGTGTCCTGTCACGGTCGCCATTTGTTACGAGCTGGGGATTTAGAATATAGTATACGTCTACCCAGATCCCAACAGGTAACAACAAAAAAAAACAAAGACAATCGGACTAAAAAAAGGGTAGACAAAGGAGGCGAGTTTTCGTTGTATATAATAAAGTACCATAAATTCCTTAACAAAATATTCAGCTTATACACTACCCTTAACCAAACTTAACCTAAACACGAACAGTATATACATAGTAATAAAACATAAAACAATAGTGAAGCAATGTGGAGGGGGGAGAGGCAATACAAGATTACAAATACTTAAGTGAGGAGCTGAGATGGCTGACGGGCAAGGCTGAGTATGGTAGAAGACGGTAAATAGTCACTGTGCCGTAGGTTTCCAGGATAGGTGATCCTGTGGTCGCTTCCCAGAGTGAAGTGTGTCCTCTCCTCGAATTGGAGCTGACAAAGTAGACTGAGGCGGAAGTGACGCAACAACCAGGATATGGAGAAGGGAAACCCGGGAGTGGTAACTAAGACGAGCCATACTCGTGTTTCGTCCCTAGATGGCGTTGCTCGTGGTGCTGGGTAGGTAGATGAAGACAATCGGTGGAGGGGTTCGTAACAGTATGTATGTATGTATGTGTGTGTGTGTGTGTGTGTGTGTGTGTGTGTGTGTGTGTGTGTGTTTTATGAACTCTCTAGTAACACAAAATATCTACATTCATTCTAATCTAATGGATTTTCTTAAAAAATAAAATGTACCAATTGGTATAAGAGAGAGGGGGAGAGAAACTGACTCAACTTTCAGCCAGGTTGGTCCATAATACAAGGGCCTGACCTATCACTGATAAACTTTGTCACTTTGTCTGTGTAAGTCTCCGTTTCAGTCTCTGCCTAATTGTCTCTCTGTCTATCTCCCTCGCTATCATTTTCTCTTTGTAGCTCCGTCTGTCTAATACTGCTTTTCCCTTTGCCTACCTGACTGTCTCACTATATCAACATCTCTGTCTGCCCACCTTTCTCTCTATTGATCAGATGGTTGTCCAGACGCAACAGGCAACAGAGGATAAGCTTCTATACCAATATCACACATCAGAAAAATACCAATCCTGTTAATGAAGCCCAAATACAGCCAGGGTCTGACCACGTAGTTTCTCAACAAACAAAAGACGATTCTTAGACGAGAGTAAAAGTTGCTTTATGGTAATTACTGAAAGCTGCGCCACTTCCCAGTTATCGCTTCTGCCACACTTACTTCTCAGCTCAACGTCTGAGAAATACCTGGGAGGAAATAGTAAGAGCTTTTCCTTTTATCTCCAGCTAATTATCTCTCAGCGTTCTCTTGAGGCCAAAATACTTTCTCGCAATTAACGGACGGACGGACGGACGGACACACACACACACACACACACACACACACACACACACAGACAGGAGGTATATTACGAAGCGTGAATCAGATAATAATACTAAAATATACAGTTATTAAGATAGGCATCCGCCCTAACAGCAGTCCGCGTGAGTCGGGGCACATCAGAGGTATACAACTCCTGTTATCTGAGGTCGTTCCAACAGCTTTCGAGCGGCTATTTTCGGCTTTATAAAACTACACACCATTGATGGGAATTGGAAATCATCCTTTAATAACGTTACATAAATTTTCCATGAATAATAACGTTACTACCAGTTGATAAATTACATTAAACTTTTACATACAACAGTAAGACTATAGATGAATCAATACAAAGCTTGAATTAGTGAAAATGAATAACTCGTATCAAAACTAGTGTGCTGTATTTCGCGGTACAATATAAAATATAGCTATGATGAAGTATACTAACACGATTTGTCAGGTACTGTACTATAGGCCGCCTACCTTCCCTCGCCCACTCACAGACACGCACGACACTTTCTCCCAGACTCCCGGCAGCAGGCGTCCAGCACGGCCCCCACACGCTGCCTCTACTCACCCTTGACTGTTTAGGTCAACTCTCCCTCTCTTCTCCCACACTACTCTTCCTCTCTTCTCCCACACTACTCTTCCTCTCCACCCCTCCCCTCCCCCTCTCCGCCAGCGTTCCTTACTCGCACGTAACAGGTTTCAGTTAAGCCTTATGATTCTTTATGATAGTAATATTTCACCTGCAGTTACTTTTATTATAAATATTATTATTAACTTACACTTATTCCTATAATTATTCAGATTTATACTAAACTGATTCACCATAAACTAAGCACATATTTAAGGTACTGTGAATGAAGGGAAACAGATACAGGGAAAAAATAATAGAGAATTTAATTAACACTCTCAAGAGACAGATTTAAACAGCTTCCTGATAAAAAAAAAATGCTTGTGTTTTATTACCATATCTAAAAATATTCCGGAGGCAAACATTAATAAAACAGTAAAGAATAGAGAAGAATATTGGAAATAATGCAAATGCCTCACATGCAGCCTTAGCGGTGGAACTCTTGCATTACACACAAACGTATAATGATTAATATCTTTTAAAACGTGAATATTTCTTTTGAGACTTGAGATATAAAGAGTACCTGATGGTATTATGTATTAATCTGTAACGCTGTAAGGTTATGAGGCCTGATGGTGAAAGGTAGATGAGAATGGTGAGGGTTGGTGAGAGGTGAGGAGGTGGATAAAGATAAAGTGTAGTGAAGGATGGTGAAGGATGGTGATCAGGACTTATGAGATGCTGAATTATCTTGTACTGATAACATAATGAAGTCTTTATTACCTCTGGAACAACAACAACATCAACACTGGAACAACAACAACATCACCACTGGAACAAGAACAGCATAACCACTGGAACAAGAACAGCATCACCACTGGAACAAGAACAGCATCGCCACTGGAACAACAACATCACCACTGGAACAACAACGACAACATCACTACTGGAACAAGAACAGTATCACCACTGGAACAAGAACAGCATCACCACTGGAACAAGAACAGCATCACCACTGGAACAAGAACATCATCACACTGGAACAAAAACAGTACCACGACCTGAGAGGGCTGGATACACACAGCTGTTATTGTGGGAGACTCAGGTGGTCATTACACTCAGGGGTAAAGGAAACACACTGATGTCAAGTCCGTAAGTTCTATTTCTGGGACAAACACAAAAAGGAGTTAATACAGGGGTAAACAGCGTCCTGTCTTGGAATCTCTCTGGGTATCTCTCTCTGCGCATGCGCGTACAGCGCGCATGTGCCCAAAGTCTGAACTAACACTCGGTGACAAAAGGGAGTATGATTATAAACATATAATACAGAGACCTGAATCAATAATGGTAAATAGTACAGAGTTACATATTACAGCCATATTCGTCTCATATATCTACACCTCCCTCCCCCTCACGCTCGTAGTGCAATCTCGAGTGGACTCTTTTTCCAGGAGCCTTTGAGAGTGACGTGGGAAAACTGGGGGGTCACTGAATGAGGACTTACATTTCTCGTCCAAGCAAGGGTTCACAGGGATGTGGGGGAGGGGTTCACTACTAGGGGACGGTACTGAACGAAGGAAGCGGCGATTCCGCCACCATACCCGACCACTAGGGAGACGGACCTCGTAATCCCTGGTCTTGCCGCAGCCCATGACAACAACGACCTTGTCCCAGCGGTGAGACGTCGGGTCTTGAACCCGAACTGTTTGCCCGATACTCAACCTGGGAAGGGGTCGGGCGTGCTGATTGTACTGTGCCTTTACCTGGTCAGCACGGGCGGCTGCACGACGATCGCAGTCCTCGGTCTTGGCCTGCCACTCCCTCGAGAAGGAATCAGGATGGGCAGGGACACATGACCGTAGTGGGTGGCCGTATAACATCTGTGCTGGGGAGCGACCTGTGAAGTTGGGGGTATTCCGCAATTCCAATAAACCCCCGTCAAACTTCTCACAGTCAATGTTGCCTGAGGGTGCCGCCTTGAGGATGAGATGCTTGACGGACTTTACGGCAGCCTTGGCATGTCCATTGGACTGGGGATAATGTGGCGAGGACACCACATGATGAACTCCCCATCGTTCCATGCAGTCCCGGAAGTCGTTGCTGGTGAACTGGGGCCCGCCGTCAGTCCTCAGGCGGAGAGGGACACCAACTTCCCGGAAGTAGCGACAGAACATACGTACTGTATGAGAGGCAGTAGTGTTGCCTCCGCAGGGAACGACAACAGGCCACCCTGAGAGCCGGTCGACGATGACGAGAAAGGACTTTCCCGCCACAACGAAGAAATCCGCAGAGTCGGACTCAAAGGGCCTCGTAGGGTTGTCGTTGTTCATGAGGGGTTCCTGCTGCTGACTAGGCTGCAGCACCTGCCATGGCTCGCAGACTTGAACGGAACTAGCGATGTCGGAGTCGATGCCTGGCCAAAAAACAGCTTGTCTCGCCCGGCGCTTCGTAGCTTCCACACCCCTGTGGCTGTCGTGCAGGTGGGCCAGGGTGCGGCGGCGGAGGGCGGCAGGAACCACAACTCTTGCTCCATACAAGACGAGGTCGCCATCAGCATAGAGGTCGTCCCGCATCTTCCAGTATGGGAGTAAAGAGCTGTGTAAGTCGTGCCGGTTGGAGGGAAATCCCGAGGTCACGCAGTTCAGTAGGCGGATGTACGAAGGGTCCGCTCTTGCCGCGGCTCGGACTTCCTGAAGAGTCCTGTCGGCGTCCTGCGGTGGAGACTTTTCTGAGATGACAGCGCTCACGGTCACTACAGTCCTGAGGTGTGCAGTAGCATCAGCACATGCGATCTCGTCCTCTGGTGTGGGGTGGCTGACTGGGGCTCGTGACAAAGCATCAAGGATGCAGAGCAGCTTGCCAGCACGCCACACAGCTGTGAAGAGGTAGGGCGAGATCTTCTCCTTAAGGCGTTGGAGGCGGGGATTCTCGACCGCACCCAAGGAGTAGTGGTTCAGGATCGGGATGAGTGGCCGATGATCCGTCATGAGGTTGAAGTGTTGTAGGCCGATCAAATACAACCTACATTTGGACATGGCCCAGACGGCGGCTAACAGCTCCAGTTCGATGGTGGCGTAGCGAGTCTCGGCGTCAGTGAGAAACCGAGTGCCACACTGAACCAGACGAAGGCGTCCATTGCCGTGGTCCTGTAGCAGAGCGTATCCAATCCCATAGAGGCAAGAGGCATCAGTCTGGAGGACAACTGGCAGAGCCGGGTCGAAGGAAGCGAGAACAGGTGGGCTAAGGAGGGCTGTCTTGACGCGACGGAATGCCTCATCATGGTCAGCTGTCCAGGTGAATGTTCTCTTGGGGCTCATCAGGGGGCGTAGGGGCTGTGCTGCAGCGGCGATGTCGGGGGTGAACTCAGCCAACTGGTTTACCAGGCCCATGAACGAGCGGAGGTCGGTCAGGTTGGCAGGAGTTGGGAAATCCCGGATCTCGCTGACCTTTCCAGGATCAGCCGAGATGCCCTTGCCTGAGAGGGTGTACCCACAGAAGTTCACATTAGGTGCGGCGACCACAAACTTATCCTTGTTGAGGGTGATCCCGTACTTGCGGCACCTGGTGAGCATCTGGTGAATACGCTGAAGATGCGTGGAGTAATCCTCGTCATAAAGGAGCACGTCGTCGATGACCTTGACACAGTTCGCCACACCCTGAAGGGCCATGTCACCACGGAGGCAGAAAGCATCGCCAGTAGCCGCGAAGCCCATAGGTCCTCTGCAGTGCTGAAATCGGCCATACAGTGTGATGAACGTCGTGAGGTGCTGATCTTCTTCCGCAAGTTCCATCTGCCAGTACCCACATAAGGCATCTGCTGTAGTAAAGTACCTTGCCTTCGGGTCCACACTGCGTATAGCGGCGAAGGGTGTCGGTGAAGGGTGGGTCGTGGCGGGAAACTTGGCTATTCAGCTTGGTGAGGTCGACGGTGATACGAACTCCAGTAATGTTCTTGGCGACTGCTACCATGGGGTGACACCAATCCGAGGGGTCGTCACCAGTAGGCTTAATGATCCCCTGGGCTACCATAGAGTTGAGTTCCTTCTTAACTTGGCTCTGAAAAGCGAAGGGTATCTGTCTCGGTGTGTGGATGGCGAAAGGTACTGCGTCATCCTTAAGGTGAATTCTCATGGGGGAGCCAGCCATTGGCTTGAGTGGAGCCGTCTTGAGGTCCTCCTTGGAAACCAGCACGTCCTTGAATTGCAGTAGGAAGAACTCCCTGGCTGCAGAAGGTGACGTATTTGGTGGGAGGGGCAGCTCCTTGCACCTGTTGACATGTTTTATTTCCAGAATTGGCTTAGGGAAGTCTGAAGATATTATGGCCAACTCTTGACAGTGGTCATAAGACAGTAGTGGCATCTGAACACCTTTGTGGACCTGAATCCTGGCAGAACATGACTGCTTACCTAGGGTGAGGGTAGCCTGAAATGTACCCAGAGCAAGTGCCATTGTAGAACAGTCTGCGGTGAGCGTTGTAGAAGTTGACGGTGGTTGCAAGCTGCTCCTAGGTATCCGCAGAATGTCGAGGTGTCTTGTGCCGATGACTGTGACGTCCGCACCTGTGTCAGGAAGCATCTGGATACGGGATGTAACGTCGCCGTATGACAGGTGAACACAGATGGGCTGAGGTGTCTTGCTGACAGGGGAAGAAGAGGATCCTAAAGCGACGACAGCGCTTGTTCTTCGCCGCCTGAGACTTGCAAGTAATATCATTCTTCTTCTTTGACTGACAGCATTTGTCATAGTGTCCAATGCGGCTACAGGAGCGGCACTGAACGTTGTTGGCAGGGCACTTCAGTGTCCTAGCCCAATGACCACGACGGCCACAGTTATTGCAGGTGCTGTCAGCGGCAGGGCATTCAGAACAATGCCGACGAGCACAATACTGGCAGGAATGACCTGGCGTCGAAGTCTGAAGTGATGCTGAAGATTGACGCGAAGCTGAAGTCGGATGTGAAGCTGAAGTCGGATGTGAAGCTGTAGTCAGATGTGAAGCTGAAGTCCGGTCACGTCCTTTGTTCTTCTTATATGCGGAGATGGCACACAGCTGGTTAGATGGAGCACGAATGGCAGAAGTCGCACTTCTGGTGGCTTCGTAAGAGGGACAGGTGGTGACAACATCCTGTAGAGAAGAGGCAGTGTCGAGGGAGATAAGCTTCTGAATTAGCTCTTCGTCCCGCACGCCCATGAGGATAATCATCTTCAGCTGTGTTTCCTCACAAGTCAACGAGTTCCCAGGACAAACGTCAACCTCCTCAGCGATGCGTCTGAGTCGTACGTAAAAATCGGCAAACGACTCACCCTCCAGCTGCTTACAACTGAGAAGTTCTCTCCTACGGAGAGCTTCATTGCGGAGACCCTTGATATGCGTCTGTAAAGCATCCAAGACGTCCTTCACAGTCTTGTCTGTGTCGTGGGGAATTTGCAGGGTGTGCTCCAGGATACGTTGCGTCTCTAGGGTGAGACACATCCTCATCTGGATCAGCTGTTTCTCCCTAGGCAACCTTGATAAATCGACCATCATCGAATAATCGTCCCACCTCCGACGCCATTCACGGAATACCTGGAACGAGGCATCAGCTTGGAGTGGAGTTGGACTCTGAGCAAGTGCTTTCTGTGGGGGGGGCAAAGAAGTTGAAGAGGACCCTGCAGGTGCACCTCTGGACGAAGAGGCAGGTGTAGCAGCTGCTTGAAGGTTAACAGGTGCCAACAACTCGATAATGGCACTGAATCTGGCATTTTCTTGTTGACGTCTGTGATTCTCTTTACGTCTTCGTTCATCGTCTTCCTGTCGCCTCCTGATGTCGTCTTGTCGTCGGTTTTCTTCCAAAAACTGAATTAAATGAAGGAAGTCGACACCTGTGGCAGATTGCGGACGTGTGTAGTGGGGGCTAAGGGTGGGTGGGGCCGCTTGATCCACTTTCCGATCCACTTGGAGTCCACTTACTGCACCGACATCCGTCTGAAGTTGGGCTTGTTGGGTATCTGAAGAAAACCCAATAAATTGCTGATCTTCCATATGGCCTGGTTTATTTCTCTCACAATTACTGTAATTAATAAGTGAGCAGAAGAGCAATCGTCTTTAAATGGAAGATATCTGCGAGCGTCTGTTGTGTGTGTGTGCGTTCGTTCGTGCCTGTACTCGGGGCGCTGGCTAGTGCGGAAGCTCAGTGCCAGTCGAGACATGAACGGGGGTGGATGTCAAAACTTGAGCTCTCCCATATGTCATAAAAAGGCTCCCCTCTTTTGTAAAAAGTGCAGGAACACGGGGAAACACTTTAAAGACACTAAAGGGCACACACAACACTGAAAAAGCACTTCACAACGCTGCACTGTAAATCCAGGAATATCGTGTTGAGGTACGCGCCGAGATCCACTCGACAAGGGAAGTTGACAAGATGGCGGCTCCGATAGAGATTCTGTGTCCACTCCAATTCTGAATAATGTGATGTCCCAGCTAAACACTGCGCCATATGGGAGACTCAGGTGGTCATTACACTCAGGGGTAAAGGAAACACACTGATGTCAAGTCCGTAAGTTCTATTTCTGGGACAAACACAAAAAGGAGTTAAGACAGGGGTAAACAGCGTCCTGTCTTGGAATCTCTCTGGGTATCTCTCTCTGCGCATGCGCGTACAGCGCGCATGTGCCCAAAGTCTGAACTAACACTCGGTGACAAAAGGGAGTATGATTATAAACATATAATACAGAGACCTGAATCAATAATGGTAAATAGTACAGACTTACATATTACAGCCATATTCGTCTCATATATCTACAGTTATCACAAGAGTCGACAGTAATCTCTTAAGCTTGTCCTGTGTCTCATGATGTGTTGTCTGTCCTGTAGAAAAAAAATAACACTTCATCTTCTGTTAAAGAATGTCTATAATACCGTACGCCCCTCTCTCTCTCAGGAGGCTGCCGCTATATTCATGATATAATTGCATATTGATCTAATGTTACCGGAAGAGGGGAGGGAGAGAGAGTCAGCCTGGATAACAAAGAAAGAAAGAAAGAAAGAAGCATAATTTTCCACTACTGCATCAGAGAAACAGGACGTGCATCACTCAAGGGCTCACAGAGGACTCAGTAAAATCCTCATTGGCTCTCATCCATCGTCTGCACCATTAAGAAAATGACCCCGGTAGTGTATGCGAGGGGAGGGGATTTAAGATAACCGATAAGTCATCCATTATTTGAGAATGCATTTTAAGTGACCAACTAAGCCTTCGACACCGACTCAAAATAACATAACTTAGCTTTTAATTTAGTCTAACTCAAACCTAACTTAACCTAGCCTAACCTACATCCACAGTGAAGGAGTTGGTCAGGTAAAATTGCTTCTGTGATCCTGTGAAATGCTGTATGGATGGATGTTCTGCTCTCTCGTTCAAACACACACACACACGACTGTCTGGAGGCCTTCGGTGGGCGAGGCAGCGACTAATGGTAAGTATTATATGTAAATTGTTCAGAAAATACCAACATGTAAATTTACCAGATATATGGGAAAATAAGTCTCATTACCTGCTGTATATATGAGTATGTCTGTGTATGTATTTTGGTGTATACGTGTGTGTGTGTGTGTGTGTGTGTGTGTGTGTGTGTGTGTGTGTGTTGTACTGATATTTATGAGTGCGTTTGTTATTATGGTAGTGCGGACGTGTGTGGATATTTGTGGATAAATTCATGTATTAGTGATGTTAGTGGTGTCAATGACGCTGGTGGTGTTAGTGGTTCAATATGGTAGTGATGGTAGGGGATGGTGGTAGTAAGTGGTGGGGGGGGGGGGTAGTAGAAGGATGTGGTATTACTATATGGGGTTACATTGTGCATGAAAGTTAATTAAGCCAGCTATATTGAAAGTTGGAGGATAATGTGTGTGAAATTCTGTGTTTGAAAGAATCTAAAACTTCACATTATTGAAAGTCATACCATCACCTCTGAAATTTAAAGATATTATTTTTTTTATTTCTTGTACAGTATGCATACTGTACTAGGATGTGGATTGCCTAAAAAACTTTCCACTGCTTAATAATTTTTTATTGAATAAAAAAAAATAGAAAGAACAATATCATAAAATTAGATGGAAAGTTAAATCACCCTCCACTTGACACCGAAAACAATAACATACTAAAATCCGAAAACACCATCACCTACTAAGCACCGAAAACGTGAATAAGGTAAAAATAATTACTTTGAGGACTTTTAACGGTTAGGAAACGTCAGGTCAGGTTTTTCAAGTTTTGTTTTGTGTTATTTTTAGTATTTTACCCCACATTTTCCCTCGACTTCAAAGCCCTGCCCACTTTAAACAAGTAATATTGTTGGAAATTTTATCGATTAAAATACTAGAGAAGTAAAATTTCCGACGGAAATGCCAAGAAGAGAAGTGTCTTGGAATAGTCTGAACTATGTGAAAAACTTGTTTACTTAAGAAAATGAGTTGGGCCCACTTATGCCAGTTTACCTTAATATGGCACCATTGTCTTGTTTAAACACCCATGTTACTTCTGAACCTAACTAAATACAATTTGAAGCTACTGTGGCAGAAGAGTACATTTCATAAATTTGTTTTTGGTGTGCGTGTAGGGGAAAGTGTAGTCAGCCATAGTGTTCCGCCTGGGGGTGCTGGTGGTAGAGTGGTATCGCTCTTGCCTTCGCAAGCGAGATGTCACGGGTTCGATTCCCGGGCCGGTGGAAGTTGTTTGGACACACTTCCTAGCCCCTATTAGTCCCTGTTCACCTAGCAGTAAAGTAGGTACCTGTTGTAAGCCGAAAGTTGCGAATTCGTATTCATGGACAAGTTGTTGGAGCTTCCAATAACTTGATGACACAAACCATTGACTCTTCAGGCTTCTTGGAAGGAATTCAGAGGAGAATGACAAGACTAATCCCGGGCATTAGGAACCTTGAGTATAGAGACAGGTTAAAGCATCTTAATTTGCACTCCCTTGAGAGACGTAGAGCGAGGGGCGACCTGATAGAGGTGTAAAAGTGGAGGCAGGGCTAAACAAAGGGGACATTACAAAGGTACTCAAACTATCCAACCAGGAGCGAACTCGTAACAATGGTTTTAAATTAGACAAATTTAGATTTAGGCGTGAAATAGGTAAACACTGGTTTGGAAACAGAGTAGTGGATGAATGGAACAAGTTACCAAATATCATCATTAACTCGAATACGCTGAATTGCTTCAAACATAGGTTGGATGCTCATATGAGCAATAGGGGTTGGGTGTAAACGGGACTGCCCAGTATGGGCCAATAGGCCCGCTGCAGTTTCCTCCATTCTTATGTTCTATGCCCTTGACTCTTCAGGCTTCTACGCCCTTAACTCATGAGACATAAAGGCAAGCATGAACTTAACATGCTTCCCTGTTGGGCACTGTAAACACTTCTGCGCTTCACCTTACACAAGGATGTAGGAGAGGGCCCAATAAATAAAGAAAAAAAAAGTGTTCCGCCTCGATTACAAGTATGCTATGATGAGACCTGAGGCCGCCCTGAGTGGCACATCTTACTGAGTGTATCATCTTCAGACTATTAGTTTAGGGATACACTGTTGTAAAATGTTATCTTTGCTTATATCAACATTCCAAGTTTCACTGAAATCCTTTTATGTAGAAAATCTTGTTAACAGCTGCTACGTAACACAACCAACATCAAGTGTTTCGCTCTTTAACACGCACTATATCAAAAATGGGTCTCACCTCTAGTTTCCAGCCAGATGCCTCAGTGTGGTCAAATATGCCGCAGAAACGAGAATCTCTGTTATCAAATACCTCACCAAGTTACCCCGCCACGCCTGCCTTGATTAATGACCTCCATTCACTCAGTGCAGACGAGTCCAGTGTTCATATGCGAACGTGGCCCGGTCTTTAATCACAACTTTTATTGTTTCTATGATCGTTCCGTCATATTTTATAATAATTCTAAATTTTTGTTTATAGAAATATCTGAATTATTAAAAATATTACAAGAGTTAACGAGCAGTAAACTTTTGCAAAATTTCATAACAAAAATATCTAGCAACACCTCTCAGACTCAATTTAACGGTCGTTCAGGCATTATTGGAACTTTATTTGAATTCGACGACTGAAGTTTTCTTAGCGTTATGCCTAAAGTAGGAAAATATTATGAACATAAAAACTTTATCATATAATTTCAAGCAAATGTTCTGAAACAAATTTAATTAACCTAACTATTGATCCCAAGGGATATTTATTTGTTAGAGTGCTTGGTTGTTTCTTGTTGCTGGTCGAATACACGGTGCCTTGGTTCAGTTTGTGGTATATTTTAACAGCGTCCATTTTATCAATAACTAAGGTCGATTTTCTCTTTTCTTGGAAATTTAATTGAGTTATTTATTGATTTGTGGATATTATGTAAAACCACACAACATGATATATCACTGGGTTTGGATTTTCAGTATTTTAAAATGTACGTTTCCAAACGCAAGTGCATATCAGGCTGACCAACATTTAAGACACCAAACAGGCCTACCAACATTAGACATCATAATCCCACTAATTTGGTTTATACGAAATTTCAAATTAATTTGATATGAAAATATATACCTAGATGTAATCATTATTTTCCACATTATAAAACTATATTATAAAATCAGGACGCTCTCGAGTTGAGAAGGGTGAGGGTCAACACCTCCGATTTGTTCCAATGTATTATTTTTTTACAATTGTCGTTCTATGGGACTCATGCTTAAGTGGTCTGAGCTAACTTCATCGATCTTTAAAGCAATGGTTTTCTGACCGCGAAAGTCTGTAGGTTAGATATTGCCGAAAAACAATCGACTGTGACATTTGATTACGCACATAAATAGACGAATCGCAAATTTCTAAGCTGGCGTTATAACTCGTCTTTAAGTCCTTGTTATACCTGATCCCAGTCATAATGAGGCCCAGGAAAATAGGAAACGCAAATATTTAAGTACAACAGTGTAGTCCTGTGAGCGAGGCACCAGGGGTAACTTGCAACACAGAGTACAAGAGTTAGTTGTAAACGTGGCGTCACAAATAAGGCGAGGCTTGTGGAAGGAGGGTCAATCAGCCTAGTAATACCAATGCAATATTTATTTTTTTAATAAGTACTCCAATTTTGGTTGCATACACACACGAAGGAAGGTTTATATGTTTTCCATCAAATAAACCATAACATTACATAAACAGGATAAAAGTAATAAATCATTTAGTAATATCAACATAGAGTAATCTCACAGAGGAAGATTAATCACAAACAAAATATTCGAACATTCATGAATGTAACCTAACTTTTCATGTAACGCTTGGGGTTACGTTTTCACGATTACTTAAGGCCTTGTGTAATTATAGGAAAAGTGTCGATAATGAATTATTACCACTAACGAAATTTACAGGTGTTTTAAGCGGGGCAATAATTTTAACGCCTCCCATTGAATTATTACAGGCCTAGTAGAGCAGCTGACCCATCTCAGTATTAATTTCTAACTTTACTTTTTAGTTGTATAGTTTTATTTTAATATTTATTTTGTTTTAACATTCATCCCTGACTAAGAAGGCACCATTAGTCACCTGTGTTCAGTGTTCAGTACATCGTTTCGTCTGAAGTGAAAAAGAACGATGACTAATTCTAATTTTTCCTCTTTTCCCATTATTGCGTCTCCTTTCTCGTGTCTTTTCCTATATTTTTACCATTTGGATTCCTCCCTTCGGAGTTTACAGAGATATTTTCTAACACTATAAGTAATTATCCTGTACAGTGTACAGTGTACACAGAAGGCAGCCAACCAGCAAAAAAAAAACCCCACAATGTTACACATGAAACGTCTCTCTCCCTCAGTCTACTGAACTTAAGAGTATATAACTAATTGCGTTCTTCCTAAAAAAATTATGTCTGCATCCTAATGATAATAATAATATGAGAATCATATTCATCGTTGTATTTAATTATGACGTCACCAAAGAAAGATTAATTTGATGCTGGCTTATCTGTTGTAACAGGACGGTCTAATTCCTGTATACAGGAACTCAACAATTAATGTACAACTGATGTAATAAGTCAAAATACTTCATACTATAACATACCAAAAAAAACAGCTGTACACTTTTGTAACCTTTCATACAGCTGTAAAATGTGTGAAAATTGAAATTGAATTATACCGTACAACAAACTGCACAACAGCTATATTCTCCCTGTAATAGGTTATACAACATAACAGACAATAGGTAGCCAATCTATACTGTATAGTACTGTACTTTCTACACATACCTCGCAACAGGTCAACCAACAACAAACATCGGTGTCGGGATTCTTGTCATTGTTTCCCTTTTTGCCACGGTGTAAAAGACAAAACAATTGATGAACGTGGGGGAAACATGGCCCATTCGTTTCCTTTTTTCAGTTTGTCTTTTTACTCTTCTCTCACCGCTGGGATTCTCGTCCCTACATATCTCTTAATTATTGTGGATGATAAGCGTATTGCAAACCTAGAAATACGCGCTTATAGACGTTGTTGGAGCGCAATAATACATTATACAATCAATACCACTGTAAATATAATAATGTTGTTGACTTAACACTCAAACTTTTGTCAACATTCTTCACATATTACAACCTAAAACTTAACTATTACTGACCGTCCCTGTATGTTGTCATAGAAGTGTCACAGATAATTAATGGGAGAGTAATAATTTTAGATTTTGCACAATGGAGGAGTCATTTCGTACGCAATTGTGTTTACATTAAACAAACCTCGTGACTCGCTGTGAATAGGATTGAAGCATTTAATTAATATGAAGGTTAAGGATTAATTTTGCATATATTTGTTTGTAAACTGAGGATATTCGTGAGAGTGTACTGCCTTATAAACAATAATACATGGCATCTTGTCATATTTCACCTCTTCATCACACAATGCACAATTACTGGACACGGTTTCACAAGTTCCAAATCCCATGGGTATACGTTGTGCATGCGCAAATATCCCAAACAACACGCTCACCACTGCCATCCTCCTTTTAGGTTTCTACAATGACTGAATGCGCCAAATCAAATGAAAACGTATAAATTTGGCTTGATAATTTCAATATAAATTAAAACTAGACAAGTATGTGGTAGAAATATGATGGTATGTATAAACTCAGTTGCGCGTGAACAAATTTTACCTCGGTGAACAACAACACTGGTCGCTGGCGTAGGATAAATTTACCCTAAGTAGTAGTACCCGAGGTGTTTAATGACAGGATTTTTTTTTGTGACAAATTCCATCATGTTGAGCAAACTGGAAAGAAAGAGGAGATGAGTCACAGATACTAGGCGGTAACTTTTGATCTTTGTGTGTGTTACGAACCCCTCCACCGATTGTCTTCATCTACCTACCCAGCACCACGATCAACGCCATCTAGGGACGAAACACGAGTATGGCTCGTCTTAGTTACCACTCCCGGGTTTCCCTTCTCCATATCCTGGTTGTTGCGTCACTTCCGCCTCAGTCTACTTTGTCAGCTCCAATTCGAGGAGAGGACACTTCACTCTGGGAAGCGACCACAGGATCACCTATCCTGGAAACCTACGGCACAGTGACTATTTACCGTCTTCTACCATACTCAGCCTTGCCCGTCAGCCATCTCAGCTCCTCACTTAAGTATTTGTAATCTTGTATTGCCTCTCCCACCTCCACATTGCTTCACTATTGTTTTATGTTTTATTACTATGTATATACTGTTCATGTTTAGGTTAAGTTTGGTTATGGGTAGTTTATAAGCTGAATATTTTGTTAAGGAATTTATGGTACTTTATTATATACAACAAAAACTCGCATCCTTTGTCTACCCTTTTATGTCCGATTGTCTTTGTTTTTTTTTTTGTTGTTACCTGTTGGGATCTGGGTAGACGTATAACTATATTCTAAATCCCCAACTCGTAACAAATGGCGACCGCGACAGGACACGACCTTAAGTACCATATTCCTTCCTCCCTTGTTACTCAGTGTTAATTACCCCTCCCAGTCACTTCTGTTTACAATTTCTTTACGGTGGTTTAAAGTTTCCTTCATATGTGTGTGCATATATTGGTATTACCGTACAGTAAGAGTGACAGACGTAGGATATTAGGTTCCAAGTGTCATAAGGCTTACCTGTTATTACACGTGGCAGTCGTGTAGGGAAGAATCCGGATCTGTTTAATGCCGTACCCTCACTCCAGAGTAGGCTGTTCCATAGTTACTAGTTTAGAGTGAAGTGATATCTTGGGACGCCCTGCTCTACCAGGACCCCATAATTATAAAGCCTCCATTATTGTTCTTCTCATTATTTCATTCAGGGTCAATCATACCAAACTCCAGGGCTGTTAATCCGGATCTTTATATAAATGCCGTAATACGCCCTTCCTCTTTCAAGTATATCAGGGTTGTTAATCCGGATATTTATATTAATGCCGTAATACGCCCTACCTCTTTCAAGTCTCTTGTCCTTATCTAAGGATCTTCTCAGAAGAACAATAATCATAAGTGTATTTCCCTAGGTGTAACTTGGTTGGTTTCCGGGACTTTCTGGTTATCCACTGCCGTGATATTTTCTAGGGTAATCCACTTATCTTATTTTTTGACCATTAGTTAATTTATCCTATTTTTCTTAACAATGGCCACCTCAGGTTTTGATCTCCAGGATTTTATTGAAAATCCTTCCGTAGCTAAATTACGTGTTAATATCCTGAAGAAAGAATGGAAAGAAATAGCCAACTATTACAATATCCCATTTTCACAGCAACTGACTAAGGAAATGTTAAAAAATCATGTGATTGAAGTGTTGGTTCAACAAGAAGTTTTAAAAGAATCCGCTGTTGACAGATTAACGCCCATGTCCAAGAAACTTCAACCACTATCCACCACCCCTCCTCACTCAGAAGTTGCCTCAGGTCTGGCTAGCCCTCAAGAAGAAACACAACGAATAGACCCCTTAGAACTAGAACGAGCTAGGTTCGAGTTCCAAATCAAAATGAAAGAACTCGAGTTGGAACAGGCCAAATTGGAGCAGGAGGCCAAGTTGGACCCTGAAGAAAGGATGGAACAGGCCAAGTTGGAACAGGCCACGTTGGAGTACAAGTTGGACCATGAAGAAAGGATGGAACAGGCCAAGTTGGTGCAGGCGGTTAAACTGAAAGAACTACAGGTGAGAGAGACAGAAGTCACCTTAACATCGGAGTTTAAATCAAAAGAAGTGGCATTAAAAGAGAAACTCGCTGCTTTTAACCCTGCTACTGCTTCTTCCCTTGTTCCCGGGTTTGATGAATCCGATATGGACGGGTCATTTAGGACTTTTGAGAAAATAGCCGCGAAGAATGAGTGGCCAAAGGACCAGTGGGTGTCAGTGTTAGTTCCTAAATTATATGGTAAGGCTCGTAGAGTTTATAACTGTTTAGACCAGACTGATGACTATGATAACGTAAAAAAGAATATCCTCACCTCTTATGCTATCACGCCAGATGGATACCGGCAGAAGTTTCGTAAACTAACCAAACCATTTTCACACACATTTGTTGAGTTTGCTCAAGAAAAGCTTAGGTTTTTTAAGAAGTGGTTAGAGGCTACAGAGACCTCCACATTTCAGGATTTGTTAAATTTGGTAGTCCTGGAGGAGTGGAAAAGCAAGATACCATTTCACATCTTGAAGCATGTGGAGGAGCGTGGAGAGGTTAATTTAGGGCGTGCTGCTGAGCTGGCTGATGCGTATGCTTTGTTGGTGGAGTCACTGGGCAGTAGAGAACGTGGTACTTCCCGACATGTTAGGTCCTCCTCTGATGATAACCTTGGGGACGTGAGTGGTAGGTCGAAAGGTCCCACACCTACTCCCCCCGATGCCACCAAGCTTACGTGTTCTTACTGTAAAAACCCAGGCCATACGATCCAGAATTGTAAACAACCAAAGTGTCGAATTGCTAAAAGTAGTTCCCTGGATCCCAAATCCAAACCAATAGCAAATGCCAATGTGGAAAGACCCCATCAGGATCTCTTCTCTTCATTCACCTATGAGGGAAAAATTTCAATCATAGAGGGGTCTCGTTCTTTCCCTATTCGTATACTACGTGATACGGGCGCAGCACAATCTATCCTCCTGTTTAACGTCATTCCTGATATATCTACCGCATTTACAAATGAGTGTTCTAATTTCAGATCTCTCGTCCCATTCTTCCTATCCTTTAGCTAAAGTGCACCTCCACTGTCCCTTGATTACTGGGGAAGTGCAAATAGCCATTAGGAAAGACCCAATGCCTGTGTGCGGCATTCATTTATTATTGGGTAATGACTTGGTACGAGACCTAGTGGTTCCTAACATAAAGACAGTCGACTCTCCCTTACCTGTCAACTCCACCACTGACCTTAAAGAAACTATTCCTCATCTTTTCCCATCTTGTGCTGTCACCCGGTCGCAGAGTGTGCGAAATGGGCCCTCTTCATCTGAAACCACCTCCAATATCTTACTACCCACAGAAAATGTGTACAATAAGACCATTAGTAAGGATGAGCTCATTTCAGCCCAACAATCTGATCCTTCTGTGTTCAAACAGGTGATGAAAGACCTCAGTGTGGACCATTGTACATCTTCGGCTTACCACCCACAATCCCAAGGTTGCTTGGAACGGTTCCATCAAACTTTCAAATCAATGATCAAAAAATACTGTATAGAACACCAAAAGGAATGGGATGAAAGCGTAGACTTGTTACTCTTTGCCATCAGGGAATGTCCCCAGGAGTCATTGGGTTTCTCGCCGTTCGAGTTACTATATGGGAGACAAATTAGAGGACCCCTTAAAATAGTAAAGGAGCAGTGGTTTGACACTCCATCTATTAAGCCCGCAACAGTTTCGCAATACATTGACACTTTACGGGACAAATTAACTGAAGTCCGAACCATTGCTCAGTCAAACTTAAAAAAAGTCCAAGAGAAAATGGTGAAGTCCCAACCTAAATTAGTTAAAAGATCATTTTCTCCAGGTGACAAAGTGTTACTCTTTCTACCCATTCCAGGCTCTCCCCTTAAAAGCAAGTTTACTGGTCCCTATATAGTTGTTAATAAACTATCACCTCTCAACTATATAGTCCATACTCCTGATCGCAGAAAAGATTCACAACTTGTTCACATTAATCTCATGAAACTTTACCATTCCAGGCAGTCAGAGGAAGACATCCCAGAGGCTGTAAGCCTACCTGTATTGCATACGGTTTTGTCAGGGCCGGAGCCGGAGACAGATGACCTGGACCTATTGGAGAATTTAGACTTCCCTCTACCTAAAGAGAACCCTGCTAACAGTCACATACTCAACAATTTGGATGAGTATTTTTCTGTTCTGAATCCATCTCAAGCAAAAGATCTCACTAAGTTATTATCAACATTTCCTAAAGTCACGTCAGACCTCCCAGGGTTTTGCAATATACTTAAACATGATATTAAACTAATCTCGGATGATGTACAACCCATTAGGCAATCAGCATATCGTCTAAGTCCACAAAAAAAATCGATTATGAAAAAGGAGGTAGATTTTTTGTTAAAGCATAACTTAGCTGAGCCTAGTACCTCCCCCTGGGCTTCACCTTGCCTTCTCATTCCAAAACCCGATGGCACCTTTCGTTTCTGTACAGATTATCGTAAAGTGAACCAGGTCACTGTCTCAGACTCCTACCCTTTACCTTTGATTGAAGATATAATAGACAGCATAGGCTGTGCCCAATTTATCAGTACCATAGACCTGTTGAAAGGATATTATCAAGTAGGACTCACGGATAGGGCAAAAATAATCTCGGCATTTATAACTCCATTTGGTCTTTTTCAATATTTGGTTATGGCGTTTGGCTTTTCTAATGCTCCAAGGTGGGACGTTCGCCTACCTGGATGACCTGGTGGTGGTGTCGGACAGCTGGGACGAACATCTGGTGCGTTTGGAGATACTGTTTGCACGACTGCAAGAGACTGGATTCACCATAAACCTGGCTAAATCTGCTTTTGGCCGGGCCTCGGTGACTTACCTGGGACATATCGTTGGGCATGGTATGGTGAGACCCAAGGACGCAAACGTTGAAGCCATCTTGTCCTTCCCCACTCCAAGGACGAGGAAGGAACTCATGCGCTTCCTGGGGATGTGCGGCTACTACCGTCGGTTCTGCAGTAACTTCTCCAGCGTGGCCGGACCCCTCACAGACCTTACCAGTTCTGCGGTCCCTTACATCTGGAACCAGAAGTGCGACCAGTCTTTCAACCGCCTCAAAGCCTTCCTTGCCTCTAAGCCTGTAGTCCACCCCCCTGACTACACCTTGCCCTTCCATCTGCAAATCGACGCTAGTGGTGTCGGAGTGGGGGCTGTGCTCCTACAACCCGACCCAACCACTGATGTCCTTCACCCTGTGGCATATTACTCTGCCAAGTTGAAAAAACATCAGACCAACTACTCGACCATAGAGAAGGAGGCCCTGGCTCTGGTGTTGGCAATAAAGAAGTTTGAATGTTACCTCCAGTCTTGCCCACAAACAACCCTAGTCTTCACCGACCATAACCCACTCACGTTCATCCAAACCAACAAGATCTCCAACCAGCGAATCCTCCGCTGGGCTCTCCTCACCCAGCCCTATAATCTACAAGTCCGGCACATAAAGGGGGTGGACAACCTGATTGCAGACTCCTTATCCCGAGCTCCAGTGGAAATGTAGCAGCTACTCTCCAGACGCACCAGGTGATCACCTCCTTCGCGCCCGCGCTACGAAGGTCTTTGGAGGGGGGGTGTGTTACGAACCCCTCCACCGATTGTCTTCATCTACCTACCCAGCACCACGATCAACGCCATCTAGGGACGAAACACGAGTATGGCTCGTCTTAGTTACCACTCCCGGGTTTCCCTTCTCCATATCCTGGTTGTTGCGTCACTTCCGCCTCAGTCTACTTTGTCAGCTCCAATTCGAGGAGAGGACACTTCACTCTGGGAAGCGACCACAGGATCACCTATCCTGGAAACCTACGGCACAGTGACTATTTACCGTCTTCTACCATACTCAGCCTTGCCCGTCAGCCATCTCAGCTCCTCACTTAAGTATTTGTAATCTTGTATTGCCTCTCCCACCTCCACATTGCTTCACTATTGTTTTATGTTTTATTACTATGTATATACTGTTCATGTTTAGGTTAAGTTTGGTTATGGGTAGTTTATAAGCTGAATATTTTGTTAAGGAATTTATGGTACTTTATTATATACAACAAAAACTCGCATCCTTTGTCTACCCTTTTATGTCCGATTGTCTTTGTTTTTTTTTTTGTTGTTACCTGTTGGGATCTGGGTAGACGTATAACTATATTCTAAATCCCCAACTCGTAACAGTGATATTACGTGTTTGAGAGTAAGAACACTATGTTGTTGTCGAAACCTGGGAATGGTGGTCGTCCGAGCGTGTCTCAATAATTGTGAACGCGATAAGCCTTCTGATTATAAGCGGATACTGGATTTAAGTTAATCCTCCAATACCTGGCAAATGATTGTTCTAGGGTAGGAAGGGTCACTGGCACATTCATGCTCTGTGTATAGTACTAGGCTTTATGTAAATTTCCCTTAAATATCGAACGTTTTTCAGTGTCATTGTATTTCAAGATTGTTCTGTTTATTATTATACTTTCATGTTGAATACACTTAAGTTTCTAGTATAAAGCAAACGTATAAATTAAACAAACATCGTTGGTGTTTACACTCGATGCTGCCTGTCAGATTTTTTCATCATGGATATCGAAATAAGTTTCTTTTATATTGATGAAATAAAGAAGTGGTGATAAATCGTTTTACCAAAATTCATAGTTAATACGATATTCTAGAGAATTATATTGAAAATCATTTTATGTGAAAATAATGAAGTGGCAAACGGGTATTTTTTGTAAATGAGTATTTTCCAGCTGCACGGTAGATAATACTGTGATAAATATATTTTAATAAAAGCTAACGAAAATCTACCCGTATCTGTATACTGCACCAACCCTTATGGGAAGCCAGTTGACTTTTCTGTATAAAAAGTCAGACTCACAAGCCAAGTGAACTTTAATTAACCCATCTGAAAGTCCTATCAAGGAGGACGTTGCCTCTGCACCCTCACCGCTTTGACGAAATGGAAAAAATTGATCGCTGGGCTATATCTGATTTGAGCAGTGACGAAACTGAACATGTATGACTCAATGATTCACTCAATCTAAAATTAGATTAAGTTGATAATTTTTGTCAATTCGAAAGTACGAAGGGCCATAACATACTAACTATATATGTAAGTGTTTTTCACATTACCGAAGCTGAATCCGTAAACAAACACAATACATTCACGTAAAACAAAAACAAAAAAATCTATGCAAAATCCCCAAGCCCTTAACGTTTACTAACTTCTCTATAAACCCTTATGGTAAAGACTCGTTTTAGATACACCACGAAAACTACTAACAAAAATAGGGTTTCCGGGTGTATTTTGTGTCGTTTCAATCGAATCTGACCTTAATTTCCGTCGCACATTAGCCATTTTTTCTTAATTTTTCTAGAAAATCGACTTAACCTTACGTAACTTCCTAACTCAGGGGCTCTGCCCTCTTGAGCCCTCGCCATATAAAACAGGAAGTACTTATTTTGACATCTGGTGTCAATGAAAGTAACTTTCTAAACGCCCTCAGGCTATTTTTACTTATCCTCAAATGTAGTATAAAATGGCTACACATTGTTATCAATTTGTTGGAGGATATTCACTAAAATATTTGTTTTGTTGTATAAATTAAAAGATCGAATTTGGAACTGTTTTATCTAATATTTTCATGTTTGTCGATTGGTGTAATTGCTAAACTAGTTACTTACTTGCTCAAAGACCTTACTTGCTGAAACGTAGTAATAACATAACCCAAAACTTTAACTTAACCTAGTACTCAGGCGAGTCGCTTTCATGGCAGGTTAGGTTAGAATTTTTAATATTCAGAAAATAGAGTGAAGCAACGGCCCCCTGTATATCAAGAAGTGGACGCTACCTTGTGGGTGTATGCCTGCCTGTTTACGGGATAATGTAATGTAGTATGGTACTGCTGAGCGTCTAGACTCTAGAGTATTTACTAGAGGAATTAATGGCTTACGAATATCTGTGCTAACCATTATTAAGTGAACTCCATTTCCTAAACTTTTTTTTTTTAAGATTTATATTTTTCTTCATTATCATGCTAAAGATGGAGGAAGAGAATAGAAAATAAATGATGAAAAATTTTATGTAATTTCATAGAATAATGTAAGATGTTATTACAGGAGAGTGGAGTACTTTGGTGACAGGAGCTCCCGGCGGCAGGACCTGGACAAGTGAACACAGGAGAGTGGAGTACCTTGGTGACAGGAGCTCCAGGCGGCAGGACCTGGACAAGTGAACACCCACCACCACCTCTTCCAGATAAGGTGAGTCCCACAACACCTGATGACCTACACTGTGC
The DNA here is from genome assembly GCA_958450375.1 of Homarus gammarus. Taxonomy (NCBI): domain Eukaryota; kingdom Metazoa; phylum Arthropoda; class Malacostraca; order Decapoda; family Nephropidae; genus Homarus; species Homarus gammarus. Next base: position 67,802 of record CAUDMG010002841.1, read on the forward strand.
TCCAGGCAGGTATTGACTCACGCCTGGTGGTGACTTGACCCCTGACCCTCGATATATACAACAGCTCTTAATGTTTTTCTTGAACACACACACAACTCCTTATGATGGGAGGACAGCAACACCACTTATGACCATTCTCGCGAGACTTCAAATGATTCAGTGAAATATTCCCTCACATTACGGATGCTGGTTGGGATATTTCCTGACCTGTTTATCCTTGTCATGTGAATTTTTTATTGATTGTCTTGTTACTAAATGTGGTTTTTTTATGGCCAGAGGTCAAGGTTACAATAGTTGCCATGAGTTGGCGCCTCACTCGACCACCGGGATTTGTTTACAAGTTCGTGTCACTGTTGCAAGACTCGTGTATATTGGAGTATTTTATTGAGTTTTATTAATTAGACTTTCTTTACTGTTTATATATTGTTGGCGTGTTACATAATTCAACTATAAGTTAATCAAGTATTTTACTACATGTTATTTTAAGCCAAGTGACTATACGGATTGACAATAGTTGAGGCGTAAAAGTCCCTCCCGGACACCACAAACACTTTGCTTAACCAATTAACGGCGGCAGGGGGGCGATAAGAATGAGTGGCGGCAATCGCCTTACGGGCGATTAACGGCGGCAGGGGGGCGATAAGAATGAGTGGCGGCAATCGCCTTACGGGCGATTAACGGCAGCAGGGGGGCGATAAGAAAGAGTAGCGGCAATCGCCTTACTGGCGATTAACGGCGGCAGGGGGGCGATAAGAATGAGTGGCGGCAATCGCCTTACGGGCGATTAACGACGGCAGGGAGGCGATAAGAATGAGTGGCGGCAATCGCCTTACATGCGATTAACGGCGGCAAGGGGACAATAATAATGAGTGGCGGCAATCGCCTTATGGACGATTAACGGCGGCAGGGGGGCGATAAGAATGAGTGGCGGCAATCGCCTTACGGGCGATTATCGGCGGCAGGGGGGTGATAAGAATGAGTGGCAGCAATCGCCTTACGGGCGATTAACGGCGGCAGGGGGGCCGTAAGAACGAGTGGTGGCAATCGCCTTGCGGGCGATTAACGGCGGCAGGGGGGCGATAAGAATGAGTGGCGGCAATCGCCTAACGGGCGATTAACGTCGGCAGGGGGGCGATAAGAATGAGTGGTGGCAATCGCCTTACGGGCGATTAACGGCGGCAGGGGGGCGATAAGAATGAGTGGTGGCAATCGCCTTATGGGCGATTAACGGCGGCAGGGGGGCGATAAGAATGAGTGGCGGCAATCGCCTTACGGGCGATGAACGGCGGCAGGGGGCTATAAGAATGAGTGGCGGCAATCGCCTTACGGGCAATTAACGGCGGCAGGGGGGTGATAAGAATGAGTGGCGGCTATCGCCTTACGGGCGATTAACGGCGGCAGGGGGGCTGTAAGAACGAGTGGTGGCAATCGCCTTATGGGCGATGAACGGCGGCAGGGGGGCGATAAGAATGAGTGGCGGCAATCGCCTTACGGGCGATTAACGGCGGCATGGGGGCGATAAGAATGAGTGTCGGCAATCACCTTACGGGCGATTAATGGCGGTAGGGGGGCGATAAGAATGAGTGGCGGCAATCGCCTTACGGGCGATTAACAGCGGCAGGGGGGCGATAAGAATGAGTGGCGGCAATCGCCGTACAGGCGATTAACGGCGGCAGGGGGGCCGTAAGAACGAGTGGTGGCAATCGCCTTATGGGCGATTAACGGCGGCAGGGGGGCGATAAGAATGAGTGGCGGCAATCGCCTTACGGGCGATTAACGGCGGCAGGGGGGCGATAAGAATGAGTGTCGGCAATCGCCTTACGGGCGATTAACGGCGGCAGGGGGGCGATAAGAATGAGTGTCGGCAATCGCCTTACGGGAGATTAATGGCGGCAGGGGGGCGATAAGAATGAGTGGCGGCAATCGCCTTACGGGCGATTAACGGCGGCAGGGGGGCCGTAAGAACGAGTGGTGGCAATCGCCTTATGGGCGATTAACGGCGGCAGGGGGGCGATAAGAATGAGTGGCGGCAATCCCTTTACGGGCGATTAACGGCGGCAGGGGGGCGATAAGAATGAGTGGCGGCAATCGCCTTACGGGCGATTATCGGCGGCAGGGGGGTGATAAGAATGAGTGGCAGCAATCGCCTTACGGGCGATTAACGGCGGCAGGGGGGCCGTAAGAACGAGTGGTGGCAATCGCCTTGCGGGCGATTAATGGCGGCAGGGGGGCGATAAGAATGAGTGTCGGCAATCGCCTTACGGGAGATTAATGGCGGTAGGGGGGCGATAAGAATGAGTGGCGGCAATCGCCTTACGGGAGATTAACGGCGGCAGGGGGGCGATAAGAATGAGTGGCGGCAATCGCCTTACGGGCGATTAACGGCGGCAGGGGGGCCGTAAGAACGAGTGGTGGCAATCGCCTTATGGGCGATTAACGGCGGCAGGGGGGCGATAAGAATGAGTGGCGGCAATCGCCTTACGGGCGATTAACGGCGGCAGGGGGGCGATAAGAATGAGTGGCGGCAATCGCCTTACAGGCGATTAACGGCGGCAGGGGGACAATAATAATGAGTGGCGGCAATCGCCTTACGGACGATTAACGGCGGCAGGGGGGCGATAAGAATGAGTGGCGGCAATCGCCTTACGGGCGATTAACGGCGGCAGGGGGGTGATAAGAATGAGTGGCAGCAATCGCCTTACGGGCGATTAACGGCGGCAGGGGGGCGATAAGAATGAGTGGCGGCAATCGCCTTACGGGCGATTAACGGCGGCAGGGGGGCGATAAGAATGAGTGGTGGCAATCGCCTTACGGGCGATTAACGGCGGCAGGGGGGCGATAAGAATGAGTGGTGGCAATCGCCTTACGGGCGATTAACGGCGGCAGGGGGGCGATAAGAATGAGTGGCGGCAATCGCCTTACGGGCGATTAACGGCGGCAGGGGGCTATAAGAATGAGTGGCTGCAATCGCCTTACGGGCGATTAACGGCGGCAGGGGGGCTATAAGAATGAGTGGCGGCAATCGCCTTACGGGCGATTAACGGCGGCAGGGGGCTATAAGAATGAGTGGCGGCAATCGCCTTACGGGCGATTAACGGCGGCAGGGGGGCGATAAGAATGAGTGGGGGCTATCGCCTTACGGGCGATTAACGGCGGCAGGGGGGCTGTAAGAACGAGTGGTGGCAATCGCCTTATGGGCGATGAACGGCGGCAGGGGGGCGATAAGAATGAGTGGCGGCAATCGCCTTACGGGCGATTAACGGCGGCATGGGGGCGATAAGAATGAGTGTCGGCAATCACCTTACGGGCGATTAATGGCGGTAGGGGGGCGATAAGAATGAGTGGCGGCAATCGCCTTACGGGCGATTAACAGCGGCAGGGGGGCGATAAGAATGAGTGGCGGCAATCGCCGTACAGGCGATTAACGGCGGCAGGGGGGCCGTAAGAACGAGTGGTGGCAATCGCCTTATGGGCGATTAACGGCGGCAGGGGGGCGATAAGAATGAGTGGCGGCAATCGCCTTACGGGCGATTAACGGCGGCAGGGGGGCGATAAGAATGAGTGTCGGCAATCGCCTTACGGGAGATTAATGGCGGTAGGGGGGCGAAAAGAATGAGTGGCGGCAATCGCCTTACGGGAGATTAACGGCGGCAGGGGGGCGATAAGAATGAGTGGCGGCAATCGCCTTACGGGCGATTAACGGCGGCAGGGGGGCCGTAAGAACGAGTGGTGGCAATCGCCTTATGGGCGATTAACGGCGGCAGGGGGGCGATAAGAATGAGTGGCGGCAATCCCTTTACGGGCGATTAACGGCGGCAGGGGGGCGATAAGAATGAGTGGCGGCAATCGCCTTACGGGCGATTAACGGCGGCAGGGGGGCCGTAAGAACGAGTGGTGGCAATCGCCTTGCGGGCGATTAATGGCGGCAGGGGGGCGATAAGAATGAGTGTCGGCAATCGCCTTACGGGAGATTAATGGCGGTAGGGGGGCGATAAGAATGAGTGGCGGCAATCGCCTTACGGGAGATTAACGGCGGCAGGGGGGCGATAAGAATGAGTGGCGGCAATCGCCTTACGGGCGATTAACGGCGGCAGGGGGGCCGTAAGAACGAGTGGTGGCAATCGCCTTATGGGCGATTAACGGCGGCAGGGGGGCGATAAGAATGAGTGGCGGCAATCCCTTTACGGGCGATTAACGGCGGCAGGGGGGCGATAAGAATGAGTGGCGGCAATCGCCTTACGGGCGATTAATCGGCGGCAGGGGGTGATAAGAATGAGTGGCAGCAATCGCCTTACGGGCGATTAACGGCGGCAGGGGGGCCGTAAGAACGAGTGGTGGCAATCGCCTTGCGGGCGATTAATGGCGGCAGGGGGGCGATAAGAATGAGTGGCGGCAATCGCCTTACGGGCGATTAACGGCAGCAGGGGGGCGATAAGAAAGAGTAGCGGCAATCGCCTTACTGGCGATTAACGGCGGCAGGGGGGCGATAAGAATGAGTGGCGGCAATCGCCTTACGGGCGATTAACGACGGCAGGGAGGCGATAAGAATGAGTGGCGGCAATCGCCTTACATGCGATTAACGGCGGCAAGGGGACAATAATAATGAGTGGCGGCAATCGCCTTATGGACGATTAACGGCGGCAGGGGGGCGATAAGAATGAGTGGCGGCAATCGCCTTACGGGCGATTATCGGCGGCAGGGGGGTGATAAGAATGAGTGGCAGCAATCGCCTTACGGGCGATTAACGGCGGCAGGGGGGCGATAAGAATGAGTGGCGGCAATCGCCTAACGGGCGATTAACGTCGGCAGGGGGGCGATAAGAATGAGTGGTGGCAATCGCCTTACGGGCGATTAACGGCGGCAGGGGGGCGATAAGAATGAGTGGTGGCAATCGCCTTATGGGCGATTAACGGCGGCAGGGGGGCGATAAGAATGAGTGGCGGCAATCGCCTTACGGGCGATTAACGGCGGCAGGGGGCTATAAGAATGAGTGGCTGCAATCGCCTTACGGGCGATTAACGGCGGCAGGGGGGCTATAAGAATGAGTGGCGGCAATCGCCTTACGGGCGATTAACGGCGGCAGGGGGCGATAAGAATGAGTGGCGGCAATCGCCTTACGGGCGATTAACGGCGGCAGGGGGGCGATAAGAATGAGTGGCGGCAATCGCCTTACGGGCGATTAACGGCGGCAGGGGGGCGTAAGAATGAGTGGCGGCAATCGCCTTACGGGCGATTAACGGCGGCAGGGGGGCGATAAGAATGAGTGGCGGCAATCGCCTTACGGGCGATTAACGGCGGCAGGGGGGCGATAAGAATGAGTGGCGGCAATCGCCTTACGGGCGATTAACGGCGGCAGGGGGGCGATAAGAATGAGTGGCGGCAATCGCCTTACGGGCGATTAACGGCGGCAGGGGGGCGTAAGAACGAGTGGTGGCAATCGCCTTACGGGCGATTAACGGCGGCAGGGGGGCGATAAGAATGAGTGGCGGCAATCGCCTTACGGGCGATTAACGGCGGCAGGGGGGCGATAAGAATGAGTGGCGGCAATCGCCTTACGGGCGATTAACGGCGGCAGGGGGGCGATAAGAATGAGTGGCGGCAATCGCCTTACGGGCGATTAACGGCGGCAGGGGGGCGATAAGAATGAGTGGCTGCAATCGCCTTACGGGCGATTAACGGCGGCAGGGGGGCTATAAGAATGAGTGGCGGCAATCGCCTTACGGGCGATTAATGGCGGCAGGGGGCGATAAGAATGAGTGGCGGCAATCGCCTTACGGGCGATTAACGGCGGCAGGGGGGCGATAAGAATGAGTGGCGGCAATCGCCTTACGGGCAATTAACGGCGGCAGGGGGGTGATAAGAATGAGTGGCGGCAATCGCCTTACGGGCGATTAACGGCGGCAGGGGGGCGTAAGAACGAGTGGTGGCAATCGCCTTATGGGCGATTAACGGCGGCAGGGGGGCGATAAGAATGAGTGGCGGCAATCGCCTTACGGGCGATTAACGGCGGCATGGGGGCGATAAGAATGAGTGTCGGCAATCGCCTTACGGGCGATTAATGGCGGCAGGGGGGCGATAAGAATGAGTGGCGGCAATCGCCTTACGGGCGATTAACGGCGGCAGGGGGGCGATAAGAATGAGTGGCGGCAATCGCCTTACGGGCGATTAACGGCGGCAGGGGGGCCGTAAGAACGAGTGGTGGCAATCGCCTTATGGGCGATTAACAGCGGCAAGGGGGCGATAAGAATGAGTGGCGGCAATCGCCTTACGGGCGATTAACGGCGGCAGGGGGGCGATAAGAATGAGTGGCGGCAATCGCCTTACGGGCGATTAACGGCGGCAGGGGGGCGATAAGAATGAGTGGCGGCAATCGCCTTACGGGCGATTAACGGCGGCAGGGGGGCCGTAAGAACGAGTGGTGGCAATCGCCTTATGGGCGATTAACAGCGGCAAGGGGGCGATAAGAATGAGTGGCGGCAATCGCCTTACGGGCGATTAACGGCGGCAGGGGGGCGATAAGAATGAGTGGCGGCAATCGCCTTACGGGCGATTAACGGCGGCAGGGGGGCGATAAGAATGAGTGGCGGCAATCGCCTTACGGGCGATTAACGGCGGCAGGGGGGCGATAAGAATGAGTGGCGGCAATCGCCTTACGGGCGATTAACGGCGGCAGGGGGGCGATAAGAATGAGTGGCGGCAATCGCCTTACGGGCGATTAACGGCGGCAGGGGGGCGATAAGAATGAGTGGCGGCAATCGCCTTACGGGCGATTAACGGCGGCAGGGGGGCGATAAGAATGAGTGGCGGCAATCGCCTTACGGGCGATTAACGGCGGCAGGGGGGCGATAAGAATGAGTGGCGGCAATCGCCTTACGGGCGATTAACGGCGGCAGGGGGGCGATAAGAATGAGTGGCGGCAATCGCCTTACGGGCGATTAACGGCGGCAGGGGGGCGATAAGAATGAGTGGCGGCAATCGCCTTACGGGCGATTAACGGCGGCAGGGGGGCGATAAGAATGAGTGGCGG
>CAUDMG010002843.1:0-17500 GCA_958450375.1 Homarus gammarus
AGAAGAGGAGGAGGATGATGAACAGCCCAAGGAGGAAGAAGTGGAGTACGAGGAGGATGAGAAGGAGAAGGTGGAGGGGTGGAAGAGGAGGAGGAGAAGAGGAAGAGGAGGATAAGAAGGAGAAGCTGGAGGGGTGGAAGAGGAGGAGGAGGAGGAGGAGGAGGAGGAGGAGGAGGAGGAGGAGGAGAAGAAGAAGAAGAAGAGGAGGAAGAGGAGGAGGGGGAATCTCTCTTAGAAAAAAGTATACAAGTTGAGCGATAAAATTATTCCAAGTAACCAAACTTCACCATTGAACAAGATCTTGGAAGGAGGAGCTGGAGCAAGAGACGGAGAAGAGGGAAGAGAAAGAGGAGGAGATGGAGGAGGAACGGTAGCAGTAGTAGCAGTAAGAGGAAGAAGAAGAAGAGGAGGAGGAAGAGGAACAGTAATAGCAACAGTAGAATGAGGAGGAGGAAGAGTAGACGAACAGTAGACGAACAGTAGCAATAAAGGGAAGAAGAGGAGGAGGATCTAAAAAAAAGAAATAAAAAAGTAAAACAGAGGAAAAAACAAAAGAAAAAAAAAGTTGGGCAACAAAATTATTCCAAAGTTGAGATAGGCGAATAGAGATATCACAGAGTATTATGCAAAGTTAAAGTTACGGGAGGGAGGAAGGGGCACGACTTAAACTCCCTCCCTGAACCGTAATTTGGATCCTTGAAGACGAGAACTTGAAGCCCTTTATGTGTGTGTGTGTGTGTGTGTGTGTGTGTGTGTGTGTGTGTGTGTGTGTGTGTGTGTGTGTGTGTGTGTGTGTGTGTGTGTGTGTGTGTGTGTGTGACCCTTGCAGTAATTTTGATGACCCGAATTAGACCTGTGGATTGCATGATCTTGCTTGGCTGGTTTCACTCCTTTACCTACCTCCCTCTCACTCGCTTCTCTCACTCTCACAAACCTTCACCCTCACCACCTCAACTTTTCCCCTCTCACTTCCTCCTCTTCTCCCTCTCATCACTTCTTTCCTACACCTCTCCCTCCAACTCTGTCTTTCCCATACTCCCTCACCTTGTCCTTCACTCTCGCACACACCTCCTTCTCTCCCTCCCACCCCCTCTCTCCCACACACCTCCCACTCCGTTACTCTCCCAGGGGCCTCGTGTGAGAGAGGCAACATTCTTCAGTGTGTTATTGGATCAACTTATACACTAGTTGGCTTTACCTTCCGTGGGACTCTCACACCTACGTCCACTTAACACAGGGGGTTGTGTTCTCTTTCGTAGTGAGGGAGTGGTGGTGAGAGGGAGAGGTGAGGGAGAGGGAGAGGTGGTGAGAGGGAGAGGTGAGGGAGAGGGAGAGGTGAGGGAGAGGTAGTGGTGAGAGGGAGAGGTGAGGGAGAGGTGGTGAGAGGGAGAGGTGGTGAGAGGGAGAGGTGGTGAGAGGGAGAGGTAGTGAGAGGGAGAAGATGGGTTAAGATAGGTTTGGTAAGAATATATTAGATTAGATTAAAATAGATTAGCATCAGGGTGAGTTAATCTTAAGGTGAAGTATACTAAAGGGAATAATCTCTACAGGTAAAGCACATCAACGCTCTACCCAGGTGTAGGTAATACCAAAACAACTCCCAGAGACCAAAGTACTGAAGAAACCCACAAGACACTAGTGACACCGTTCCCTATTACCTCATAGTATACTAGTCAACCATTCATACTAATACAGGTTAGGTTAGGTTAGGTTAGGTTACGTTAGGTTAGGTGGCGCTTCTCAGGTCCTATTGATGTCGTGGTTATACTCACATTAACCCTGGATTAAAGTTACCAACGCGACTACAGAAGTTGAATGGAACAAGTTAAGAGAGCGAGATTGGAAATGGATGTTGACTGAAACTAAGTTGTAGCAATCTCTCAACTTTGTGGTCTCATCGAGGTCAACAATTGAGATTCAAAGGAGATAATTTAAGTCCATATAACTGAAACGATTAATAAATTACTTAGTGAAAATAAAGAGAAACGAAATTTAATGATAAGGAATGGTTGGGAATTCTTTTTATGGACGGAATTTTGTTTTTTTCCTTGTCTGAAAAAAAGTAGTCAACAATAAATGTGATATTATTATAAATTCCTAATTAGTTGAACAGAAACGTGAAACAATTAACACGGTCGACACAAAACATCAATTAAATCATCAATCAAGGTTAATATCCACATGTGTGAGGGTTGGCGACCACAGCCCACTATAATAATAATATTTTTCCTGCCCTGTCTTCATCAACCTGCCCAAATGAATTCACCCCAGTCTCTGCTTTTCCCCTGGCCCTCCTACCCTCACTATCCCCAATAAAGAACAAAAGGAAAAATAAGAATGAGATCACGCCCCAACGAAGGAAATATTATTGAAAAAAAGTCAAGGACGAGAAACCCGTTAGCTGTGGACTAAAGAGATCCTTCTCGGTATTCCACGAGATAATAAAGACCAACTACTACATAAACTGGTGAAATGAGAATGATTGGAAGCAGACGAGAGAGAGAGAGAGAGAGAGAGAGAGAGAGAGAGAGAGAGAGAGAGAGAGAGAGAGAGAGAGAGAGAGAGAGAGAGAGAGTGTTCCAACACCCCTACTAGTAAGAATGTCACACCTTGTACTGTACAGCACCTTCCCTGCCCTCAGGGTTAAACTTACACTTGAGTTCATGTTACGAAACATTGGTTATAATTTACTTCATTCTAACGTCTTAGAATATACATGGAAAAAGGTATTATTATTATTATTATTATTATTATTATTATTATTATTATTATTATTTATTATTATTATATTATTATTATTATTACTATTATTATTATTATTATTATTATTATTATTATTACTATATTATATTACTATTATTATTATATACTAGTTTTATAAAAATCGCCTTTTTGATCTTAGAGGATTAAACCCGATACACAAATATTAAAAATCTATATTTTGGGTTAGAAAATATAATTCATCTTTTGAGGACAGCAAAGTATTAGAACTTAAACAAAAAAACTTTCAGAATCTATTATAAACGTTCTAGAAAATCAATGACGTCATCTGTTCATCTGGGAGAAGAAAATGACTCACCTCTTGGACTTAAGTGATGATGAGTGCCTCAGTTAACTCATTGTACTTACTCGTTGAGGTCTTGGCTAAGTGAGGGGGAGGGGGGGGGGGTTAGGAGAGTCTTGAGGGGAGGTGTGTGTAAGAGGGGAGAGTGAGGGTTGGGTGAAAGGGGGGAGTGTGGTAAGAGGGATGGGCGAGATAGGGGATGATATAAAGAAGGAAGAGAAAGTGAGAAAAGAAAGGAAAAGATAAAGTAAAGAGAAAGACAGAGAAAAGAAAGACAGAAAAGGTAGAAAGAAAGAAAGAAAGGAAAAAGAGAAACAGAGAGAGAGAAAGGGGGGGGGTACTAGCGTTAGAAGGGGAGGATGAGAGAATAATGGAGACAGATAAGAGGGAAGTAAAAGGGGTGAAAAGGGAGAGTGAGGGGGAAGGAGAGGGCGAAGAAGTGAGAGGGAAGAAACAGTAATAAAAGGGGAGAGAGAGAGAGAGAGAGAGAGAGAGAGAGAGAGAGAGAGAGAGAGAGAGAGAGAGAGAGAGAGAGAGAGAGAGAGAGAGAGAGTTGGGAGAATATAAAAATTAAAGTGGGAAGGCAAAAAGAGTGAGGCGGGAGGGAAGGTAAAGTGGTCGAGGAGGGAGATAGGATGAAGGGTGAGAGGTTGAGGGAGAGGGGTGAGAGGGAGAGGTGAGAGGGGTGAGAGGTGAGAGTGGCAGAGGGTCGCGGTAGGAATCAATAGAACAGAATAATAGATTATTAGGAGGTCTTCATCTGACCTCCTGAGCGCTCTCTCTTCCGGGGCGATTGTGTGGTGAGAGAGAGAGAGAGAGAGAGAGACGTAAACACCCAAAGATAATAACAAATATTACTACAAGTATTATTTATTAATCGTATTTCTCCTTCCCAAAACAAGAGGAAAAAATAAATACAGAATAAAACGAGAAAAAACACACGCGAGAAGCAACACACAAGAAAATAGTGAGAAAAAAATTACGAAAACATCATAAAAGTAACATCAAGATAATAAGTTAAAAACACGAATAAATGTAATATATTAAAAAACAGAAAGTACGCAAAATTTACGAGAAAAAAACGAAAAAAAGAAAACAACGAAAAAACATAAACACGCAAAAAAAACACAATAATAATATAAACCAAGAGAACTCATTAAAAATACGTAGAAAACGAAAATATTGACAAAAATCACAAAACACACACACACACAGAAGATATATTTCATAGTATTAAAAACTAACACTCACAGACAATAGGATTGACAGCGGACGGTCACCTGAAATATAGACTTTGTGTCAGTGATATGAAATGTGTCCGGTGTGGGGGAGAGGGTTTCATTTATTTCGTCCGAGGCAACAATGTTTCGTCCGAGGCAAAAATATTTCGTCAGTGGCATCAATATTTCGTCAGTGGCATCAATATTTCGTCCGAGGCAACAATATTTCGTCAGTGGCATCAATATTTCGTCAGTGGCATCAATATTTCGTCCGCGGCATCAATATTTCGTCCGTGGCATCAATATTTCGTCCGTGGCATCAATATTTCGTCCTTGGCATCAATATTTCGTCCGTGGCATCAATATTCCGTCCGTGGCATCAATATTCCGTCCGTGGCTTCAATATGATGTTCGTATCTCTCAGAGTGGCAGAGCATCAATGTTCTCTTCCCCTTTCTCTTTCTCTCTCTCACACACACACACATTGTACAGTATATATATATTTCTGTGTCACATAAATTCTCTCCTGTTCCTCTCTCTCACATTCCCTCTCACACATTACCTTTCACACACACTCACACATTCCATGACATTCTCTCTCTTTCCCTCTCTCTCTCACACACACACACACACACAATTTTATCTTTCTCACATGTTACCTCTCTCTCTTTCTCACTTTCTTACACGTTATTTCTCTCTCACATGCCTTCTCTCTCCCTTTCTCTAACTCACACTTCTCCCACGTTATCTCTCTGTCTCTATCTCCTCCCCGTCCCTATCAGTGCAAGAGTGTATCGGTAAGGGTCGGTCAGAAGCGTAATAGTTGGTTGAGGGGAAATTGGCAGGCAGGGGTCGAGGAACTAACTTATTAACCCTCCTCCACCACTCTGATAAACGGCTAATGGGGAAATCGGGGAAAGAAATAGTCTGTTTGTTTCATTACGTCCTGATTTTTTTTTTTTGGGGGGGGGGGGGAGGGGGGCATGCTTATTTTTTTAACTATATACTTTATTCGTGTGTGTGTGTGTGTGTGTGTGTGTGTGTGTGTTGCATAGGTGTTTTAAAAATGTTTTGTGTGTTTTTCTGAGTGTTTAATTTATAGATATTTACTTTTCTTTGGTAATGTTTGCCTAAATTTACATCTTTATCAAGTGAACACCGATTCAAAATTAAACTGTTAGAGTGGCTACCAGAGACACCACTCAAGTAACATTTACATACAGTAACAGTTAAACTCAGCTCACAGACAGTAGCGGAAAACCCTAATTTATTTTCGGACTCCCCACCCCCCCCCCCCCCACAAAAAAAAACCTATGAATAGCTAATGTAAAAAATATATATATATATATGTAAGTGAGAAGGAAGAAAAAAATTTACTTTTACGGTACATTAACTATTCTGTATTATAACTTAGGTAGACTTTTGTTGAGGTAATTTCACTACTGCTGCTGCATATCTGCTGGAAGTAAGTGTGGGTGAGTGGTGTTGACGACAGGAGCGACTAGTCAATATTTCTTTAGCTTAAAATCCCTGAAAAAATATGTTGAGATAATTAAAGCAAGCAGAGATTAGAGAATACCAGTAAGGCCTGACTCCTACACGACCACCAGCAGCACCACAAGCACCACCACCAGCAGCACCACCACCAACACCTGCAGCAGCTTCAAACTGTAGTGGCACGAGAGGTCGAAACTCACCCCCGAGGAATGCTGGCAGCTACGATTAAATGCGTTGCTGAAAGAGCCCCACGGGACATTGTGTACGAGTTGCCGGAGCGAGCTGTTACTGCTGTGTGTGTGTGTGTGTGTGTGTGTGTGTGAACTAGGACCGTCTCACAACGCTACGGGGGGGGGGGGGGGGGGGGGGCAGACGTCACTCTCCAACCCAACTCAGTTAATTTTCCCAAATGGAACGAAAATGTGACGATCATATGAGGGTATATAATGAGTCTTCAGTAATACATGACACTGTTTACCGTGCTAGTCGACGATCATCCACACATCCTTCTACCCATCAAGCATCACCAAGCGCTGTCTTACACACACACACACACACACACACACACACACACACACACACACACACACACACACACACACACACACACACACACACACACACACACTGTATAGATGAATGAGTTTGTTGCTGATCGAGAACATATCTTATAATAACTCCCTGAAACATGATAAGTGATACTGTTGGCGCATCTATACCTATGTTGATATTAATTATTCTTATCTGACTGACTGAAAGTTACTCAGATCCATTTCCTAATAAACATTACCTTCTGTTTCTCTTTCTATTTCACACTTCCTATCTCTTTTTTATTCCCCGTCACCCATCCCCTCCCCCTCCCCCTACTTCCCCAACCCCCGTCACCATCACCTTTGTATTATCTGTGAAAACTCCCGTCCAAAACTGACTCTCTAATCCACAGACACAACACGCCAAAGGCTGAGACAGATTTACATCAGACAGAAGCCACAGACGTTACCCCCTTCCCCGTCCACAAAGAAAAGAAAGAAAAAAGAATGATTATTTTTTTTTGAACATGATGAAAGATGGCTGATGGTCTGAGTAAGGGAAGAGCTATTGAGATCGTCGGGAGATAGGTTCGTATTATCACGTCTAAGAGGTCAAGGATGAATTGTTGAAGACACGGACCAAATACTGAATTCAAGGAAGAAATATTGAAAGGCACGTACGATGTGTTGCAGACACAGGCGAAATATCATTGAAGACACTTGAGAAATACTGAATTCACGAACACAATATCCAAAACACGAACGAATTCTAGAACTCCCGACCGAAATTCTGAAATCACGGACGAATATAATGAACTCCACAACCAAAATATCGAAATAACGGATGGAACTTTTTTACCAGACGACTTCTATATAACTAACTGGAAAAAAACATCGAATTCACAACCGACCAACAAAAAAGAGAAAAATAAATTGTCCTGGAAATTTCACCTATTGTCAAGGTCTTTCCTGGTGATAGATCATATTTTTTCCTGTTTCTTAACGAGCGGGAAGAGGAACGAACTGGTGAAGCTGTTTTGAAGTAATTTACAGAGAGAAGGATAATGTTTGATAAAAGAGAAAAGAAGGAAAATAGTTGATAAATTAGGGAAGAAAAATCATTAATAAAATCTCTGAAAAAATGAGAATAAGAAAGAAAAAGAAAGGAAGGAAAAAAACGACAAAATAGAAGGGTAATAACAGGAAAACGAAGAACCAAAAATATCAGATAAACGAAGGAAGCACAAATAGTTAATAAACAATAAACGAGAAATATTCGATAAATGAAAAGAGAAATATAACCGATAAATAAGAGAAGGAAAATACTGAATAAATGGGAGGACAATAACAGATAAACGGAAGAAAGACGATATGTGGGGTGATAAACGAGAAAACTGGATACAAGAACAATATTGCGTGAATCATTTCGGTATTATGAGGGATGGTGATAAGAATGTGTGTGTGTGTGTGTGTGTGTGTGTGTGTGTGTGTGTGTGTGTGTGTGTGTGTGTGTGTGGAAGAAGAAGAGGAAGAAGAAGAAGTTGACACACAAAAGGGACTGAAAAAATAAATGAGAGAGAGAGAGAGAGAGAGAGAGAGAGAGAGAGAGAGAGAGAGAGAGAGAGAGAGAGAGAGAGAGAGAGAGAGGACAATAGCCACATTGGAAGATGAAAGTTTACCTAGGTGAGATAACCCCAGCACCCGTGACGTCAGTGAGACAGAAATAGTTCAGTGGCCGCTTCTTGAGGACCAGGGGGCCGTCAGCTTGAGTGTGAGATAGTGACCAGAATAGATCTCCTTAAGGAAGATACAATTAACATTACGAGAGAGAGAGAGAGAGAGAGAGAGAGAGAGAGAGAGAGAGAGAGAGAGAGAGAGAGAGAGAGAGAGAGAGAGAGAGAGAGAGAGAGAGAGAGAGAGAGAGAGAGACACTCGACAAACACTATACAACTAGACACATTGGGCGGTTCAAAATAATTTATACACACACACACACACACACACACACACACACACACACACACACACACACACACACACACACACACTGGCCAAAATACAGTCACAGAATCGTTATATCAAGGTGTGATCATACGTCTAGCAGTACATACAACTGACCCAAAAACATCCTCAACCAAGTGGGAAAAATATCTTTTCAGTGAGATCAGGAGAGGAGGAAAGGGTTAACTTATGCAGTGAAAAATGACATGCAAATTTGCTACCTTCAGACACAAGTGACACAATATTGCTGAGAAATACGTCTTGAATACATGAATATGAACTTGGGGTATGAGAATATGAAAGGGGTAATATGACAGGGGGGCTATGACAGGGGGGCTATGACAGGGGGGATATGACAGGGGGGATATGAAAGGGGGAATATGCACGAATAAAACCAAAAATATGACAATGAAAGAAAAATAATAATAATAAGAATCTTGAGTATTTACATTTGAAATGACAAAATATATAAAAAAATAAATATATCGTAGGTAGAAAAATAAAGTCAACAGAAAATGACATCGAAAACCAATCGAACATGACAACGAAAATCACGAACATGGCAACGAAAATCACGAACATGACAACGAAAATCACGAACCACAACAAACACACGAACAAATAGTGAGATATGGACAAGGAATATGTACTCTGTTATAACAAAACCAACATAGTTCGTCTTGGTGTAAGCATAATAACAACAACAATATCAATCTCACCATGGTACCCAAATAAACACGAAAATATACCATTACTTTTTCACCTTTATCCAACAAATTATTCGTTCTTTCATTAAACACTAGACAGGTGTATGACAGATGCATGGCGCCCTCATTAACACAGGATCAACAGTATTACAGTGGCCACGCTTACCTGTAGTGTACTAATTAAGGACCAATTTTACCTGAGTCGAGCAACTGGGGGAGCTTCTGGTGTGGTGGGTGTGGTAGAGTGGGAGTGGAGAGGAGTTCTTGTTTCTTTCTCTTGGAGTGGTGGAGAAGGAGATTAATGATGGAGGGAGGGAGAGAGGATGGGGGAGAGGGCAGGGTGGGGGGGGCAGGGAGAGTCGTGACTGGGAAGGATAGATGAATAAATGGAAGAAAGAGAGAGAGAGAGGGAGAGAGAGAGAGAGAGAGAGAGAGAGAGAGAGAGAGAGAGAGAGAGAGAGAGAGAGAGAGAGAGAGAGAGAGAGAGAGAGAGAGAGAGAGAGATATCAGGCATCCACCACACTACCATACACTCTCCTCCCCCTCTTCCCTCATCATTCCTTTTTTTTCCTTCCCCCTTCCTTCATTCTCTCCCCTTCTCTCACTGCCGGCGGAAGGAACCAAAAGTTTCCCTTCACTAAATATTCTAGCGAGCTGACCCGGAAGTGCGTTCATATTGTATGTCTGTCTCTCTGTCCTTATTGTCTTTTTCATTTCAATATCACTTTTTTTTTCCCCAACTCTCTCTCTCTCTCTCTCTCTCTCTCTCTCTCTCTCTCTCTCTCTCCACTTGCTATTTTTCTAACGTTAAGTAAAAAAAAAAAAATATCGTAATTTCCGCATAAATGTTTCCTAAAAAATAACTTAAAGTCTTTCCATATTAACCGACTATTTTTATTTTATTTTACTGTTCTTAAAATAACTGACAAGATTATTCCTTTTGTTACAGGTTCGATGACTCCCTGTTGTGTCCTGTTGCCCCAGACTGTTGCCAACGGTGAGAGAGAGAGAGAGAGAGAGAGAGAGAGAGAGAGAGAGAGAGAGAGAGAGAGAGAGAGGTAATGTGACTATCAAGGATTACTATGCTAATTCCAAAGTTTAAAATGCACATTTGAATTCATTAAAATCGTACCTCCTTTCCTGTAGTGTTCTTGGCTATGCACTGGAGATGTGGTCTGGTGGTGTGGGTTGTGGTGTGGTGTGGGTTGTGATGGTGTGGGTTGTGGTGTGGTGTGGGTTATGATGGTGTGGGTTGTGGTGGTGTGGATTGTGGTAGATGTGGTCTGGTGGTGTGGTTTGTGGTGTGGTGAGGAGGGGAATGATATGGTGTGGTAGTGTGGGTTGTGGATGTGTTGTGGTAGTGCTGTGGTGTGTGGCTGTGGTTGCTTGATAGTGTGGTGTGGTGTGGTAGTATGATAGCTTCGTATGGGAGTTTCGTATGTACTGTATTAATTTAGATAAACCGTGTTCATATCTCTCTCTCTCTCTCTCTCTCTCTCTCTCTCTCTCTCTCTTCTTTACCTTTTGTCTCTCATTCCTCTTTTCTCTTCGCTCTCTTTCTGTTTCTTTTCTCTTCCTCCTCTTTCCGTCTTCTTTGTTCTCTATCGTTCTCTTCTTCCCTCTCATTTTCTATGCTTTGTCTCTTTCTCCTTCTCTTCCCACTCTCCTCTTCCTCTCTCATTCTCTTCTCTTTCTCCTTAACTCGCTTTCTTTTTCTCCTCTCCATTTCACTTTCTCTTTCCCCCCCTCTCTCATTCTCTTCTCACTCTCTTTCTCGTACCCCTCTCACTTATGTTCTCCCTCTTTCTTTCTCCCCCTCTCACTAATGTTCTCCCTCTTTCTTTCTCCCCCTCTCACTAATGTTCTCCCTCTTATATCTCCCCTCTCACTAATGTTCTCCCTCTCTCTATATCTCCCCACGAGGGTTATATCAATATACAGGCACTCACTGGCCTCCGGGTATGAAGTATATCAACATATTTTATTCGTGGTTATATAACTTGTTGCTGCGGCGTATAATGGCCGCCTGTCAACCAATGGGATGGAATAATTTTATTTATTTATTTTTGACGTCACCATCTGCCGACCAATGGTAGACGATTCTTCCATTGCAATCATGACGTCACAAGTTGCTTACCAATGGGTGTCGTGTTTTTTTACCATGATGTCAGAATTTATCGACCAATGAGTGGCGTTTCCTCGAGTATACAACCATTACAACATAACCTGCCGACCAAAATATCTCATCACTCCGGGCCCTCTATCGGTTTACGAGGACATCCGGGAGGACATTTGCTTTCTCTGTCGACGTTCCAACACGACGCAGAATATCTCCCCCACAAAAATTTCACCGGACTAGCACAGTGTAGAACTCTCCTCAGCTCCAGACTATTTTCCCAACATCACACAACATTTTTTAATATCTTCAATAAGGGGGACGCCATGATAACTAAAATACACACTAATAGTCGTGTGATCTCTTTCTGCGCTACTTATTTGTTAATAAAATGATGACGCAGCCTGTTCATTAGTCGGTGGTATTATTTTATCGACAACCATAACGTCACAACCTGTCGATCAATAGGCGGCCTTTATATATATATTCAACCACGACGTCACAACCTGTCGACCAATAGACGGCAGTTATATATATAGCTTCAACCTCGACGTCATAACCTGTCGACCAATAGACGGCATTTATCTATAACTTCAACCTCGACGTCAGGATCTGTTGGCCAATAAACTACCGCAATAACTTTGTTTACATTCATTACATTACAATTTGTCGACAGATGGGGGGAGTTCCCAGTGTGTATTCACTTGATTATTCCCTCTCTTGACCATAAATTTAAATGTTTGGTATGATAAATGAGAAACCAGAATGAAGGCAGCGTTGTTTTTGTTCTGCGAGTATTATATTAGTGGAGATGATAAGTTGTATGAAGACTAATGACACAGACTAAACGCAGAGTGAGTGATAATGTTAGTTCCTGAAATATATATACTACGGAGTCCTTGGTCAAGAGATATAGGCCTACTATGAGGTTGATTAGTACAGACTGCCCACGAGAGACCCACGAGGCCTAAGAAGACGATTAAGTAATAAATGTTTGATTAAAAATGACTGAACAGGACAGTTTTATACGAGAGCTCGATGGTCTAGACTAGAGGTAATCTTACCTCTCGTCTTCCTCTTGGCCGGGGTTCCAGTCCTACTGGTTGAAAGAGATCCTGTATGTTATGTTTCTGAGGTGAAAATGTCAAAGTTCATGGTCACGGTTCTTTTGAAGTATTTTCATCGTTCACTTCATAGAACAAGAGTGGAAAGGACTGTAGTTTCACAGAGAGACAGACAGAAACACAATGATCATCCATAGTGTCGCAAAGATCAAACTCACAATTTTGAAAGATGCACCGCCCGGGTCAATTTGCATCCTGACTCGACTGCAGTGCAGTTTAGTTGGTCATACTACAGGGGAAGGGGGTACAATTTTATCTGGCAACGACCACACACACACACATATATTGGACCCCGGAATTTCAACAACTACAATACGTTGTAACAAAACCGGCATAAGAATTTCATAAAAGGGATGTACAGTGAAAAATATTTATAAAATCAAGGGACAGGGTGATATATATATATATATATATATATATATATATATATATATATATATATATATATATATATATATATATATATATATATATAAAGAGAGAGAGAGAGAGTAGAGAGAGAGAGAGTAGAGATGAGAGAGAGAGAGAGAGAGAGGAGGAGAGAGGAGAGAGAGAGAGAGAGAGAGAGAGGTAATAACAAGCAACAAATAGCCAGACTGAAAAAGACAATATATACAGTATATATATCCACATACATATGAAAGAACATATGAACAAAATATATAATCCTCAGCTTTAAATAATAAAAATAAAAATGTTATTGTTTTTGTTTAAATATCAACAGCTGACTCGTCACTACAATAGCCTCCAGCGCGCGCGCGCGCGCGCGCACACACACACACACGACTACAGTTTAGGCGTCAGCGCACCCATCTCTCCCCCCCCCCCGTCAAAAACCTGTGATTTTGGTCAACTTTCCCCAGAGAAATGAGGAAAGTTGTGGGTGAAAGTCAGATTATTATGTTACTTTTCGGACTTTCTCGACGCCATTAGGACCTTACTCAGTCCAATAATGGCGTTCTCCTCCAAGTGATTCGCACCGTTACCATCGCCACCCTCAGCTGACCACTACTAAGGAGGGGGAGAAAGGGAGAAGGAGGGAGGAGTGTGGAAGGGTGAGAGGGGAAGGGAGAAAGAGTAGGGTGTGAGAGGGGGAGGGGGCAGGGTTTTAAGAGGCTATTTGGAGCCCTATTTAGTAATGGATACAAGACTACGAGGTATTTACTGGAGTGATTTATCAGAGGGTGTTGGTGGTGGGGCGAGGGTGACTTATCTGGGGTGACTTATTGGGGGTGACTTATCTGGGGGTGACTTATTGGGGGTGACTTATTGGGGGTGACTTATTGGGGGTGACTTATTGGGGGTGACTTATTGGGGGTGACTTATTGGGGGTGACTTATCTGGGGGTGACTTATTGGGGGTGACTTATTGGGGGTGACTTATCTGGGGGTGACTTATTGGGGGTGACTTATTGGGGGTGACTTATTGGGGGTGACTTATCTCGGGTGACTTATCTGTGGTAATCCATCGGGAGATTGAATGACCTACAAGAAATAACCGACTTACCGAGTTGAGTTACCGGGTTGAGTTACATGGCTGAGTTACCCAGGTAGCGTTTGGGTGTTTAATCATCAGGTGGAAAGAAGCTAAGAGGCTAAAACAAAAGCTATATAATCTTTGTGAATCATGACCGAGTAAAGGTAAGATTTAAAGGAAACACCAAAATACTTTTCTCTAAAATCTTATCCACCAAAAAAATTGCGAGTGAAAAATGTTAAAAATTCTACTCCCACTCATTACTTTCACGCACGAGAGGACACAGGAAAAGTTGTTGTCCTAAATATGAACTGTTGAGATCCAATATTTTCCTTCCCCAGGGCCAAGGCTGATACATACAGTATAATATTTTCTCCCATAGGTCAGGACTAATGCGTACGGTACGATTTTTCCCGCAAGACAAGATTGACTCGTAGAAACAACAAAAAATCTTCATCCCAAGTGCTAATGATGATTCATTTTTTATGGGGAATAGCTCACCCGGGAACAGGTCACCGACCCACAACCCAAGAGAAAAAGTATGTTAACCTACACCACGAAAATGCCGGAAAACCAGCTTTTTGAAGCGAGACACTGTAAGAGGATGTAAACACAGAAGAAGGCAGAACATTCCACAGTTTGGCTGTGTGAGGAAAGGTGGAATGTACTACAACGCGTTATTCTCGTGTGACCGATATCCACGGAGAAACGGTGAGGACCACGGTCAATAGGAGTGCGACGAGCCCACGGCCTTGCCGGCGGTGCACAGGACGTTAAATCCACCGAACATTGTCCGTTAAAATACCTGTAAAAGAGAGAGAGTGAAGCAACATTGCGGTGAATAGAAAGGGAAGAGAGATTATCAACTAAAGAAGGAGAGTTAATAAGACGAAATGCCTTTAATTCCAACGTATCTAACAGTTGGACAGAAGAAGAGTCACCCCAGATATGAGTGCAGTACTCCAAGCTAGGACGAATAAATCCCTTATAAACCTGAAGTAACGGCATCTGTACAGCATTCCCAGCTTTCGAGAGGCAGCTTTAGCAATGTTGTGGATGTGTGGCTTCCATGACATATTAGAGGAAATGGTGAGGCCTAGCTTATCTATTTTAGAATTTGGCAAAATGGTTGCGTCCTTAAATGTGACTTGTGGGACATCTTCTATTTTGGAATGTGTAATTGGTAAATACTGTGTTTTCTTACTCTTGAATTTGACCCAATTTCTATCTCCCCATTCGGAGATGCTGCACAGATCCGCGTTGTTAGATGAAACGGTACCAATACAATAGTTGTCCCCAAGCAAAGACAGACTCATAACGAATTTGTTGTAGACGTGTTGAGACGTACGACGTGAATCATTCTGGCGGGAAGTGAGTTGTATTTCGTGGGTATGTATGTATGGCTACCTGTGTTGTAATAGTCAGCATGCTCGCTTCACAAGCGAGTGTACTCTGATTCGATCCCCGGACAGGGTGAAACTTTGGGAAAGTTTCTTACGCCATTTGTCTGTCTACCCAGCAGTAATTGAGAACCTGAATGGTAATCGATTTGCGGATCGTGTTCCGAGGTAATGGTTTGCCATTGCAGTTGGCGAATTGCCCGGTCTTCTCGGATTGTTCCTTGATACTGGCTCATAAAGCTCGTTAACGTAAGATTTGGTAGTTGTGTTGGCGACAACTTGTACACCTTAATTAAATTCACGCGTAGGTGGCCCGAAGGCCGGCGATCTTTGAACACGAGAGGTAACCATTATTATGATTATGATTATGATTATTATTATTATTATTATTATTAGTAGTAGTATTATGTATAACTATACGCATGTGATATATACATGTATGTATAAGTGACTTATAACAAAAACAACAACTATACAAGTACAACTAATTTATAATAAACAGAACCAATTTTTCGCTGGCATATCTTTTACATAAAAATTAAGTTCATTATAGCCTCCGGACGTCATAATTCTAAACGTTATGTTGTCATCAGCTATAATTCACATATAATTTACGTTTTATTATTTACACATTGTTTACATGTTATTTTTTACATATGGTTAACATGTTTACATTCACCTATTGTTATTTACGTGTTAACACTTACATATTATTATCGCAAGTTGAAATTCACACATTATCTTTTACATGTAATAATACCAAGCACAAAAAAACACCTGTGTGCCTTCAGTAATAAAAACTCTCATATGCTGTATTTTACTCCGCACGAAAAATAAATTAATTACAAAAAAAAAAACAGTTTTCGTGCTTAATATCAGTAAACGAAATGGTAATGTACAGGTAAAATACACGGCTCATGTTTCATACTTTATACAGAGAAAAATACACACACATATATATATATATATATATATATATATATATATATATATATATATATATATATATATATATATATATATATATATATATATATATATATATATATATACGTATGCATGATGAAAATATTTAATTTATAAACGTCTCTGTGAGGATAAGAAACATGACTGTTAAGAAATCCTGAAATAAGAATAAAGTGTGGTGTGGGCGAGCCGTCTTCCTCTTGGTGATGTACACATGTTTATTGTTGACACACACACACACACACACACACACACACACACACACACACACACACACACACACACACACACACACACACACACACACACACACACACACACACACACCTCCAAGTTAATTATAGCCTAAGAAAACCCTTCCGCTTACTCGAGAATCTTAGCGTATTGTCAACTTTGCTCGGCTGTGTTATGCTCTTCCTGGTCTCTGGGTGTGACGCGTTTATTTCCTTCAATTGTGAATGTAATTTGTTTATGAACTTTCGCCTGCAGTTTTTGCTTGAGTAAAATTAATGTGTTTCTTCTGTTGATGGGGACTGATTAATATATTTTGTTTGTGAATAATAATAATAATAATAATAATAATAATAATAAACACGGAGCCTTATGGTAAAAAAGTATGTTCATGTATTAGATTCTGTACATGTCACAGACCTTAAATCTGTACAATATATTTTTTTTTTTTTGTGAGAAAGAAAACCTTCACTAGCTCAGCAACACATCACATCACCACACCTCTCTGGGCTTTGTTTTACGCTCGTTACCACTGGAGGTAAACAGTCCACTCACGTCGTGATTATTATAACAGTTCAAACCAAATACACTAAATATACTTCATATCAATTAGCAACAATACTATGGAAAAAAACACAACAACATTGGTATTCTTAAGTACAATGAAGGGGAAAGTCATCAGAAAATTATATAAAATAGTACAATATTTTCCTCTTCAGAGTTTTTTCCCTAATAAGATAATGATGCTTCAATAAACACCTTCACGGGGAAACTTTAAAGTTAAGATAATAATATTCAAGTACAGTAACATCCACTCCGGTGAGTCTGTGTAAGGTAATAAGCTGCTGTGTTATAGGTTGAGGTGTTGGCTGACACAGATACACCTGGTACACATCGCCTGGGTGACCAAGGCCGGTGCTGCCTCTGTGTATTGATCACCTCCTACCTTACCTGTGTTGTCCTGCACCCCTTCCCCTCACACCTGTTTTGACCTGCACCCCTTCCCCTCACAACTAAGTTGACCTGCACCGCTTCCCCTCACACCTGTGTTGACCTGCACCCCTTCCCCTCACACCCGTGTTGTCCTGCACCCCTTCCCCTCACACCTAAGTTGACCTGCACCCCTTCCCCTCATACCTAAGTTGACCTGCACCCCTTCCCCTCACAC
>CAUDMG010002843.1:22500-71992 GCA_958450375.1 Homarus gammarus
TGAGAGCCGTGACCCACCACTGAGATAAGCACCCCTGGGAACTGACCACCATCTTCTGACCAGGAGGTGCTAATCAGTCCACCCTGGGAACAAGAGTGGGTCGGCTTCACACCTGACTACGAGATAATACAACACCACCTAACAGAGAGTGAGGTACTGTGACACCACACCACCCGATGTCTCCATGACCACATCAGGTCCTTCATATCAACACCTACAGACGAGTTACTGCACCACGAGGCCTATATAACCTCACACAGAATGGCAAGAAACCAGCCCGGGCCATCAGCTGCAAACTATAATAATTTGTATGCTCAGTTCATGTTCCTTCTCCTTTCAGTAATGAAAGCTTTTGTTAAACGACCCACCCACCTCGTGTCTTTGTCTAATGTATATTTTCAGCCTTCGGGCTGCATAACTTTTTCAACAAACCGTTAATTATTATTATTATTATTATTATTATTATTATTATTATTATTAATATTATTATTATTAGCATTATTATTATTATACACAAATACACATATACACACAACCAGAACCATTTGGACGCCATACTTATTACTAGATTTTATTTTCTTGGGTTAAAAATATATTGTTGAAATTATTCTCACACCTCCATTAAGGCGAAGATCGTCATACACATAAAGGATCGAGTAAGTATTATGGCGTGAGCGTTAATTGTGGTGATAAAGTCTACGGTGCCACCAACCCAGGTTTCAGTTACTCTACGCCGGGTTAGTATTTCTCGTTTGGGAACATTAGTTTGTGTTCCTGAATCCGGTCTGGTAATTGATAACTGAGATTAAATTAAAGTAATTTAACATAGCTTATTATTAGCTAAGTTAACCTAATTTAATATTGCCTAACCTAAGTTAACCTACCCCAAATATAACCTAAGTTAATTTAATGAAACCAAACTCAACTAATTTATTTTAACTAAACTTAAACTAGTCTATTTCTAATCTAACCAAAATCTAATCTAACCTAACCCAATCTATTCATAACCTACCACAAATACAACTTATCCTAACCAAAACCCACAGTTTCCGTGTTCCACCCAAGAATTTACCCACATAGGACAGCGCAGCGAGGAAAAAAACAAAAAACAAAAAACAAAAAAACACCCTCACTTTTAACCTCGAAATAGCAGTTTTTCTTATAGCCGTCTTTGCCTCACAGCTGTACATACCCAATGTCAACAAACACCTAACAAGCCGCCATGTGTTTCGAAAAAGAAAAGACAAAAAAAAATTCTTTATATCCCACCGCCTCCGTTTGTTTTGTCATGGTCACCCTGATCAGTGTT
Source organism: Homarus gammarus (assembly GCA_958450375.1). Classification (NCBI taxonomy): domain Eukaryota; kingdom Metazoa; phylum Arthropoda; class Malacostraca; order Decapoda; family Nephropidae; genus Homarus; species Homarus gammarus. Next base: position 23,810 of record CAUDMG010002843.1, read on the forward strand.
TCCAGGCTGGAGGGGGTTTGTGTGAGTGGTTCAGCTCGTGTCAATTTTACGCGGCCAAGGGAGTGAATCAGAATATAAACAAAAAGTCCCCTGGAGTGTGTACACCAGCTAGACACCAACTCTCTCTCTCTTACCTTGTTTTTGTCTTGGGAAGTTTTCAATTTCCTTCAGTTGGATATGAGAGCAGCCACACGTAGACAGGACCCAACACACTCACTCTGAGTCCTACACACCGGCATAGTTTGGGTTGCATCCTGTAGGAGAGAATTATATAAATTTAAGGATTTTTAGGAAGCGTCTGTGCATCATCTTATATATCCTCCAGTAATTCCTGTTTTTGCTATATCCTGGAGAAAAGAACAACAATAATTCATGGATCCTAGGAGCTATACATTCTATAACAGGCAACATAAATTATATACAGAAGCCATATATCCTACAGGACACAAATCTATTAATACAGGAGTCAGAGTTAATAATTATAATCTACGACTAAACTGCCCTGCCTGTGTTCAGATTCACCTCTAATTAAATCCAATTATGAGGGTAAATTGTTTCAGAGTTATTGACGTCTTTGATGTTGTTTTTATTATTGTATACTAAATGTGTTTTTTTTTTGGCTTTTAAATCATTTAGGTAATTATAAAACTGATGATGTTATTTGCATTAATTTGGAAGGACGTGATTTAATTACTCATTATCCAGTACGACTTGGTAATGTTTGGTCACTTTGCTTTAATTAATATCTGAATCAGCCCCACTTGACGAAATTAAACCTGAAACATCCAGACTGAACCATCGTGAGTTCTTTGTAACATCCTAATCAGACTGCCTTGATTATATCCGACCAAACTGACTTAAAACCCAACTTTAAACTACCCTAACTTAAATCAACTATCAATCAGAGAGACTTAAATCATCTATCGACCTGCCTGATTAAAACCCCAAATTTCAACAAGATTGACTTAAACCACCTATCAACCAGCCTGACTTAAACCAACTATCGACCAGCCTGACTTAAAACCTATCAACCAGTAGTCTGACCTTAAAGCAAACATCAACAAGAGCCACCCAGAATCACCCAATATACCCGTAACTACACCCTGAGATACAAGCAATATTTAGCCTGTCTTAACTTAGGCAGTATTAAAGTGAGGCTGACTTTAATAGGCCCACGTCGTAGGATTAATGACTCAGTGCTATTACTAAACCTTTATAACGTTCTGGGCTTTAAGGGGATATAACCATGGGATCTTGTGCCTTTGGCTTTATGAACGTTTATGGTGGTGGAAACGTTTAATGCACAATACTAATAATGATGTGTAGCTACTGCCATCAAACAGATGAAAAATAACAAAGCCTCAGGGCCTGATGGAATCCTAGCCGAGGTGTATAAGGCAGTTTGACCTTTGCTTATCAACCGTCTCTACTTTCCCCTGGAGAATATATAGGATAAGTAGGAAATCCCCAAAGTTCTTAAAGACGCCTCCATTGTCAATATTTATAAGAAAAAGGGGGACCGGCAACTACCATGGGATCTCGCTGCTCTCCGTAGCTGGCAAGATTATCGCCCGAGTCCTCCTAAACAGACTTCTTCCTGAGGTGGAAAGCTTCCTCCCAGACTCTCAATGTGGTTTTAGACCATCACGTGGTACCACTGACATGATCGTTGCTTCCAGCCAGATACAGGAAAAGTGCAAAGAACAGCGTCGAGACCTGTACATGGCTTTCACCGACCTAACCAAGGCCTTCGACTCGGTCAATAGGGAAGCCCTCTGGTGGAGCCTCAGCCGTTTTGGCTGCCCACCAAAATTCATCGCCAATGTGAGGCAGCTCCACGATGGCATGGACGGCAGTGTCCTGCACAATGGCACCAAGTCTGAGTTCTTCCCCATCCAAACAGGGGTAAGACAAGGGTGTGTACTGGCTCCAACCCTCTTTTCCATTTTCTTGGCTGCCTTCCTTACTTGTGCCAGTGTCAATTTAGCCGGCGGGGTGGACATCCAGTACTGGATGAAGGGTATTTTCAACATAAGGCGACTCAAGGCAAAAACAAAGGTATCGGCAGCTTCCATAACCGAACTTCAGTAAGCAGACGACCTTACCCTTGTTGCTCACACTGAACACGACCTACAGGAGATCATGAACACCTACGCAGATGCGTATGCACACTTCGGCCTTGAGGCAGTACTTTACACACACACACACACACACACACACACACACACACACACACACGTCACTCAGACAACTGGTACAAACCTGGGCGGGAGCTACAGGGTATGTGTGTATGAGTGTTGTGTACCCTGAGACATTCATACTGGCTCAGCGACCAGTTACAATTATAAATATATATATATATTATATATATTATATATTATATATTATATATATATATATATATATTATATATATATATATATATATATATATATTATATATATATATCTATATATATATGGCATAATTCCACCATTGTATGAGTCACATTGTAGTTTTAGGAGGAAGGTTGTTGACCAGCTTTGGTAAAGAAACCTCCTCATTTTAATATGTCAAAGGGACAGAGGATCCCTGAGTTAATCTCCTTGGTGGCTCTAAGCGGTTTGTTACCTAAGTATTTGAAACCTGACAGCAATCGAGGTCATCCACCCCACCTGGACAATGAGCCCGGACTCGCCCCTTCTATTTCGTACCTTTGTGTGTCAATCTGTTAAGAAGGGCCGAAGTGAACGGTCGAAATAGTGTTTCTTTTCTTCCGAGTATTTTTTTTTTACTAGGGCTCCATCTACTGTGGGAGGGGCGGTGGAAGCGTCTTTCCGGCGTTGGCGCTTGTCTGCCTCGGTTTGCAGTCGGGCTAACTCGAAAGTATTGACACCTTCCCGTGTGGTGCTCCTCCAAGCGTTACGAAGTGGAGTAATCGACTCCCAGGTGGGGGGGGGGGGGTCGATTTGGCACCCTTTCAGGTTTGTCTTAAGACTATCCTTATACCTTTTAAGTTGCCCGCCAGCGCTATATATATATATATATATGTGTATATATATATATATATATATATATATATATATATATATATATATATATATATATATATATATATATATATATATTCGTTGCACAAAACTCATCTTAGTAATGAATGCTGGATTTTTTTGACAAAACTTTTAAAGTTTTTAATCAGATATGAATTCTATTACCAACTGCAATAGTAATTTTTGTGAGAAGTTGTATTGAATTACGCTTTAGTAAACTTACAATTTTGCTCGACAAATGTTATTAAATTTAATATATTCAGTTCCGGAACCTTTACACTCCGCGCTTGTGTAAATGAAACACGTTATCTCCTGCAACGACTTTAGTGTGAAATACATATGTAGCAGTTTAGGTATGATGCTGCTGCTGTATGTATCAACCTGTTTATGTTAGCCCCCCCCCCCCCCCCCACACGAGTAGTATAATTTGCTGAGTATCAAATGCATTTACAGCGATAATTACACTACAGTAAACGAGACCTGGTCTTCATTACTACACATTTATCTCACATGCATACTTTATTTATTACACATTACCTGCTGTTTACATTTATATACGAGAGACAGCTAACGCACTTACATATAGCAAATAGTTACCTGTGTGTGTGTGTGTGTGTGTGTGTGTGTGTGTGTGTGTGTGTGTGTGTGTGTTTAATCAGATGGTTATTGATGCCAGGTTGAAATAGATCCCAATATTTGGAAACAAATGCCAGACACGCTGACACACGCTGGAACTCACGCTGACAGCTGCTTGGAGGACTTTACCCGATGACAGAAGCCATCACCCGAAGAACTTGCTGACAGGGCGTGATCTAACTCCTGTTTTGGTGCATTAGTGGTGCAGTGTGTGTGTGTGTGTGTGTGTGTGTGTGTGTGTGTGTGTGTGTGTGTGTGTGTGTGTGTGTGTGTGTGTGTGTGTGTGTGTGTGTCACAGTGTATTTTAGTGTTACAGATAGTGACAGTTACAGTGAGTGACAGAATTACAGTGAATTACAAAGTTACAATGAGTAAGTGTTGCAATTTTACCTGAACAAGAGTTGTGGGTTGCTTACGTACCAGAACTTCAATATCTCAGGTAACACAAACTTTTAATTAACTGTGTTTACTTTCACTCACCCAGTAAACGAATCATTAATAATACCAAGTTCATTAAGGGAAATTATCATATATTTCAATCAATTTTTGTAATGACTAATACATAACATCTGAACTTTTTTTTTCTGGTCGTTACAGGTACGAGGTATTACTGTGCGGTGTAATTGACTCTTCACCAGGTAAGACTTATGTATTATGTATTTTGACTAGTTCTATGAGTGGTAAGGATTATGTTTTATGTATTTTTATGTGTATTTTGAATAGGCTTTTCTGTGGTAAGAGTTATGTATATTGTATTTTTAGTCATTCTATTTAGTTAGTCTTGTATATTATGTATTTCTGTTATATGGCTGATAATATGTCATTTTATAGCTCTCTGTGGTATAGCTCTCTGGTATAGCTCTCTGTGGTATAGCAACTCATACAACACTAACTGTATCTTGTATGACACAGTGACGACGACCGCTACAAGTAAAATAAATTCGTACATAATCACTGAACACTGCGGGTAGCTAAACACCACACCAAGGACACGACACTGAATCTATCGAAGGACTAACTTCATCTTCTGATCATGTTTCTCCCGTGTCGAGACAGCATTTTTTTTTTAAGCTCTGGATAAAGACTACAATCCTTAGCATCGACAATTCCTCCGACACAGTTTCCGTCATATTTCATCCACGAACTTTCCCTGATCATCGCGGTGAGACATTGGTGCTCCATATTTCAACCTACCTACAACCCCACCCGTCACCCCCCCCCCCCAACCCACTATCTCCAGAACCTGCAAGACTTCTCCACATCTCAATGCACTCACACGTTTTCCTATTGAATTCGGAAATGGAGGTTCAGGCAGGAGACTCCATTTCCAACTGGAGATAAAGACATGGCTATAAGCAGCGTCAGCAGCATATTGAGGCGCTCACGCCGGCGCTGCCTCACACCTGAAGGAGGAAGAATAGTCCGGAGGTGAAGGGCGGAGGGGAGGGGGAGAAGAGGAGGATTTTCTGTGTGTAAATAATGTTGTTTGTTTAGCATAGTTGCCACGACTGAGGGACCCGAGACGTGACTTGGCAGCACAATGTGTGTGTGTAAAAAAAATAATAATAATTAACGGTTTATTGAAAGAGCATGGCAGTCGGTGAGCTGAAAATATACAATTACATAGTTGGGGAATGGTTCTCTTGATTTACAAATGATATACAAGTAACATAAGTGATACAAATATGATATATAATAATTAGGTGTTGATAATTTTTACAATGGTTGGGACTGGGCTGTTCTTATAGCAATCAGTTCGTGCTCGGCAAATGCATTTATTTGTGTGTGTGTGTGTGTGTGTGTGTGTGGTCAGCATGCTCGCCTCGCAAGTAAGCAGACCCAGGTTCGATCCCCGGGCAGGGTGAAACTATGGGCAAGTTTTTTTTAAGCCATTTGCCTCTGTCTACCCAGCAGTAATTGAGAACCTGGATGTTAATCGATTTACGGATCGTGTTCCGGGGTAATGGTTAGCCAGTGCAGTTGGCGAGTTGTTCGGTCTTCTCGGACTATTCCTTGACACTGGGTCATGCAGCTCGTTAGTTCAGGGTGTGGTTGTTGTGCTGGCGACAGCTTCTACACCTTAAACAAATTCACGCCTAGGTGGTCCTTGGGCCGGCCATCCTCGTTACACGAGGGGCAACCATTATTATTATTATTATTATTATTATTATTATTATTATTATTATTATTATTATTATTATTATTATTATTATTATAATTATTATTATTATTATTATATGTGTGTGTGTGTTTTCTGTTTGTTGATTACTTGCCTATTCAGGGAGTTTTCACAAACAGACAGACAGAAAGACAACCTTCTGGTCAACACACTGAGCCTCTCCCCTAAGGAGAAACCCATCTTGTCACCTCACTGGGGATATATAAAGAGAGAGAGAGAGAGAGAGACCTACTAAATTATCTCAAGTACTTCCTACTCTATGACTAACATCAATTTCCTCGGTAGATCAGGCAATATCTTCCTTATCTTAAGTTATTAAAGCCATTACTTGTACCTCAGTTATTACCAGCATCCTTCATTCTCCGGGTTATATAGACCAATATTCTCGCTCACTTCGCCATCATCCCTCTTCATCCAATATACGACTCATTACGTCAATTATTAAGAGAGAGAAAAAACACCATAATTTTTGTTGGTAGATTAAGCAATTTTTTTTTCTCTTTCTTTTTTTAATGAAATTTATTCTATATACTAAATTATTACCAATAACACCTTTTGTTCGGTAGAATAAGCAGTTTTATCGCTATTTTAAGTTCAATAATAAAAAACCCCTCTATTATTAAAGCCACAAAAAGGTATATTAGGTAATAAAGCTTTTATATCTATCTATTATACTACATACCTGTATACCTATACTATTAATTCAGGTAATACTTCATTCTTTATTTAAACAATCGATGGTAAATGTTACTTTAGTCAAGTCTTAAAACGATAACTTAAATTCTTCACCCAATCCACAATTATAATAGGACAACCGTCACATTAAGTTACTCAACCATACAGGAAGGAGGGAACACTCAACACGTGACACCCGCAGCAAGGGCCTCACACCCCCGGGCGGCCCATAACTGTGTCTTGCCACCTCCTGCCTATAATGTTCCTTAATCTACCCCTCATCCCCAGCCCTCCCTCCCCCACCCAGCTATAACCCTTACCATTACCACAACACATATTCTCTTTTACGAGCTTAAGTCTGGTCGCCCCTCTCTCTCTCTCGCCTTCTCTTCCTCCCCATTTTCTCCCTCTTTCTTCCCCTCTCTTTCGCTTTCCCCCTCCTTCTCTCCCTCCCTCTTTCTCTTCCTCCTCATCTCTCTTCCTTTCTACCCCCCTTCTCTCTCCATCCCTCCTTCTCTTTCTCTCTCTCCCGCCCTTCTCTTCATTCATCTAATTCTTTCTCTCCCTTCACCAACACCATGCTCCTTCTCTATCATCATGCATCCTCTCTCTCTCCTTCCCTTCCTCCGCTATCACTTCTCTCTCTTCCTCCTTCCTTCCCTTCCCTCCCTTCCTCCGCTATCACCTCATTCTCTCCGTCTCTTCCTCTTTCCTTCCCTTCCTCCGCTATCACTTCTCTCTCTTCCTCCTTCCTTCCCTTCCCTCCCTCCGCTATCACCTTCCTCTCTTCCTCCCCTTCCTCCGCTATCACCTCAGTCTCTCCCTCTCCCTTTCCCTCCCCTCTTCCGCCATCGCCACGTTCCCTCTCTCCCTGTACAAATCAAACAGTTTACCTCCAACTCTAGGCAAGTTTCTCTGCTGTGGATGCAAGATTCATTTACGGTCGTATAATTGATATGAATCCTCTTTAGTTTTCATTTATTTATAACATGTAACACCTCCATCCCCCAATAATCACGAGAGAGAGAGAGAGAGAGAGAGAGAGAGAGAGAGAGAGAGAGAGAGAGAGAGAGAGAGAGAGAGAGAGAGAGAGAGAGAGAGAGAGAGAGAGAGTACTTGTCACTATGGTGTTGGTCACATGGGTCAGCTTTTTCTACCCCACCTTTTGAGTGGAACTGTCGTCGGCTGTCACTCGTTGTACCCCGGGAGCTAACAGTGGCCGACAGAGCAGTACACTTGGGCGTTAAACACTCATTATTTTTTTCTCACAACAATTATCTTCTTCTTCGTATGTCTTCTTATTATTATTCTTATACCCTCTCCTTCTTGTTCTTCGTATGCCCTCTTCTTCTTCTTCGTATGCCCTCGTCTAGTCCATCGTATGAACTCTTCTTGTCCTACATATGCCAACCCGTTCTTCGTATACCCTCTTCTTCAAGATTCCGTCCCTATAAGCACATGTACCAACCCCTACTCACGGGAGGTAAATGGCACCCACGAATAATACCTCAGTTTACCTCTCATCAGCCGCCGTTTTCTGTGGAGCTTTTTATCATGGGTTATAACCGCCCTAGAATGAGATAAATGTAGTCATTTTTATGCCCTTTGAATATGTTACTCATAAATTGACGCTCCTTATTGGACGCTTGTAACTGCGCTGAATATTTACGAGGTGGAGTTTCGTGACCTAGTTCTTGGCCTCTTGGTAAAGTTAGTAGATAAAAAGAAGTTATTTGTAATTACCGGATAGTAGTACTAGTATGAGTAGTAGTCTTTCTCTTACTAGACTACGAGAGGGGAGGAGAGAGAGGGACCACCACTTAGGCCTACAGCCACTTAACACAAGACACATTTCCCCAGCCGGTTATCCTTCTCGCCTCTCACTTCCCTATATGGTGGAAAACGCCCCCAACCCCGATAACAAATCTCCCTAAATTTCCCCTGTATAATCCTCACCGAGGGAAACCAATCTTCCCCTCCCGTAAACTAGGCAAATATCTTCCATAAATCTGCATAAAGGCTGCCGTCCCAACATTCCTAAGATTTCCCCCGCAAGATCGGAGGAACATTCCCCGGCAAGAGGTAAACACGTTCACCCGCAAAATGACCCGATGGTGTAGGGAGTATGTTAGGGGAGCCACCAGTTGACGGGGATGATAATAATAATAATAATAATAACAATAATAATAATAATAATAATAATAATAATAAAACAAAAAAATATATGACTTCTGAACACACACACACACTCTCTCTCTCTCTCTCTCTCTCTCTCTCTCTCTCTCTCTCTCTCTCTCTCTCTCTCACTCCTACCCTGCACGTAGCTGTCTGTACCCAGCCATCACCCTGTCACTTGAAATCAATAACACTTGTTAGTTTGTTGCAACATCACACACCCTCCTCCCCCCCCCCCTCCCTCCCACAGCCACAAATTAAAAAAAATACAGAGAGTAAAAGAAATACACAGTTTGCAGTCAGTAAGTCAGTCTAAGTCAGTTACCTTGACAGTCTATTCGTTATCGTGTCAATTTTGTCCCTGATGCCTTGAAAATTTGATGTCATCCGCCTGAGTATTTCCCTGGTAAAGGTTTTCGTTGGCCTACTGTTCATTGGTCAATCTTTCAGCAGCTCTAACCCAGCTTATCTGACTCTCTCTCTCTCTCTCATTTATCTTCTGTTCTTTCTGTCTCTCCATTTTCTGTATTCTGCTCTCTCTCTTTCTCTCTATCCGTAAATGTATCTATTTCTTATTCTTTTTTTCCTCTCTCTCTCTCTCTCTCTCTCTCTCTCTCTCTCTCTCTCTCGCCCCATCCCACTCAAGTTATTCTTCAAACTACCTTATTACTATTCACATCATCCTTTATTCATCATCTCTCCATTCATACCATTTCACACTTCATTCTTCATCCTCTTCTTATCTCCAGCTCCTTAATTCTTCTTCTTCGTCCCCCTTCTCCTTTTGCATCTCCTTTCATCTGATTCTCATTCTTTATCGAGTTTTTTCAACCCTCTGTCATCTCCTCTTTACATGTTCTAGTTCCAGATTATTATTATTTTTTTGCTGTTATTCTCATCTTTGTCATTCATCGTTTATCTCTTTCCTTCCAGTTTTCTTTTTTTCCTCTTTCGGTTTATAGTATTTATTGTGTTCTTTCTCTTCTATATTATATCTTCCTCTCCTGATTTTCTTATATTTCTTCTTTATCTGTGTTTGTAAAATAGCGAAAGAAAACAAATGAAAGCTATAGTAAACGGGAAAGCTAACAAGAAAAGCTAACGAAGACAAACCGACGTTAAACATTAAGAAACAACAAAAACAACAGATTAATTAGAATTAATAAGCCAGTAGGTTAGGTTAAGTTAAGTTAGGTTAGATTAAGTTGGATTAGGTGACTTAATATGAGTCAGTTAAGTTGCTGTGTGTTGCTGTGGAGGAAATAATGTTTGAAGTGTGTGTGTGTGTGTGTGTGTGTGTGTGTGTGTGTGTGTGTGTGTGTGTGTGTGTGTGTGTCATAAGCTGTATCTTACAGCTCCCTTAGGGCATGACCGAGATGGTGGTAGCGTACGTGAGTCAACTAGAAGTGGTGGTTGTTGCAGTAGTGGTAACAATAGTTGTATTAGTAGTAGTAACAGTAGTAGTGGTGGAGGTGGTGGTGGTGGTGGTGGTGGTAGTAGTAGTAGTAGTAGCTCAGGGAAAAATAACTGCAAAATAAACAGTTTTCCTCAAACGTAGCGGTTGTGACATCAAACGAAGTAGTAGTTATAGCGGACGAAGTAGCATCAGTAGTAGCAACAGCAGAAGCAACAACAGAAGCAACAACAGTAGGAACAGCAGAAGAAACAGCAGTAGGAACAACAGAAGCAACAGCAGTAGGAACAGCAGAAGCAACAGCCGTCCCCACTTCAATATGTTGAGCATATACTGGCTGGATTCCTCAGAATATTAAACCGAAGTGTCCATCACTGTAACAGAAGAACAGTAACAAGAGTGAAACAGACAGCAACAGTAGTGAAAACTGGAGCCATAACAGTGAAGCCGCCAACCACAACAGTGAAACAGCCAACCACAGCAGTGAAACAGCCAACCACAACAGAAGGGTCAACAATAACAGTAACAACAAAAAGAAAATACCAACGATAACAGTACAGTACCGACGATAGCTACTCCCCCACTCTCGTACACACACACACACACACACACACACACACACACACACAAAAAGAAAAAAAATAAACTTTCACGACTTGATTGAGGAAAGTAAGGAAAACTTTAATTAGAGGGGGGGGGGGGGGAGGAGGATCTCACTTTCTCTCTAGACAGAGAAGAAAGTAAAGAGTCTAAGGTGAAGAAAGGAATACCTCACCTCCTATTCACTGACAAATGAGGAAGAGAAAATGAGAAACGAGACAGCGGTGAAAGGGGGATTATCTCACTTTCTCCCACAAGTGAGAACATTAGAAAACCCCATATACGTGTAAGGCGGCTGGGGGAGGGGGGGGTGATGGTGGTAAAGGGGGGTGAGGGGGGGGTGATGATGGTGGTAGGGAGGGGAGGTGGTGGGAAAAAGGGAGGAAGGAGGGAGGAGATAGGTGGAGGGAGTGAGGGGAAAGGAGGAGGGAGGGAGGGGAAAGGAGGAGGGAGGGAGGGGAAAGGAAGAGGAGGGAGAGAGGGGAAAGGAGGAGGAGGAAGGAGAGAGGGGAAAAGAGGAGGGCAAAAGATGGAAGATGTGGGAAATGGCGAGGGAAAGAGGTGGTAAGATGAAAGAGGAGGAAGGGGAAACGTGGTAGATTTGATAAAAGAAGAGGAGGCAAAGAGGAGATGGAGAACAAAAGACGAAATAGGAGAGAGAGAGAGAGAGAGAGAGAGAGAGAGAGAGAGAGAGAGAGAGAGAGAGAGAGAGAGAGATAAGGAAGGAAGGAAGGAAGGAAGGTGTAGTTCACTGCATCATCACCAAGGGAGTAAACAGTGACCACAGGGGGCGGTAATCTCCCTCCTCTCTGAACTAAGGCTTGGACAGGTCAATCCTTCAGGTGACGCACTACAAGAAAAAAAAATTAATGACGCCACATCTTGTCCCTTTACTCTCATACACCAAGGTGCGTTTTTTTTAAGGGCTACCTTGACTCATGACCCTTTCTCTCTTTTTTTTCTTTCTCTCCTCTCACTTTTTCCCTTTTCTTTTTCTCGCTCTCTCTTTTATTGTTGTATTTTATCTCATTTTCACGTTCGGGCTCTTATTCTCTTATATTTTCTGTCTCACACACATGCCTTCTCTTTCACTATATTTTCTATCTCGTTCTTATTCCTCATAAGAAACTCTCTAGCACATGTGCCTGGCTTAACGATAAAGTCCCTTCCACCATCTTGAAAACATTCCCCCAATACTGTACGACAGTTTGGGACGGGATTACTATCATTTGTAAAGGATCTCTCTCCCTACCCATAAGCTAATCAGCGTTGGCAGGCGTACGATATGGGTATAAGCCTTCCCCTTATAAGCATTCCTCTGTTATTAGGATTCCCCCATAACCACCCAGAAGGGAGTATCACACCGTATGCCAAGTTTGAAGATGGCAGGACCAAAAATGGAAGAGCAGTGAGTGAACAAATACACAGACTAACGCAGAAACTTAGGTACTTTATGATATACAGATGAACATTAATTGTTGTTATTATAATTGCTCTGGGTACTGGGGATATGTGGTTATTTCTCCAGAGACACAGTGGAAGCATGTTTACTGTGTAGTGTTCCACTTTTAATCTCCTGTCATACCGATTTCACCTCATTCCGTAAATAAAAAAGAGAGAGAGAGAGAGAGAGAGAGAGAGAGAGAGAGAGAGAGAGAGAGAGAGAGAGAGTATAGAACAGAATCCCCTAGTGTGTGGGAACGAGGGTACAGGGTGGCTGGGTCAGGCTAGTGGTGGTGGTGGTGGAGACCATTGTTACTACAGCCCGTCCGGCCATTTGTCTTGTCTTTTGTGCGTCATTTTACCTGTGTTGTTTTCCGTTAGACGGTCTCTGTGGGGGGGACTATTTTTTTTCCAGGGGTGATGCAGTGGCTGGATTTAGGGTAGCTCTGGAAGTGTACAGTCGGGTTTAATGAGAGAAACGGTGCTTAAAAAGGACGAGTTATTTTGTAGCAGGGAATTCTTGCTGTTGAAAATGTCTCTTTACAGAAAGGGGGACATAATGCACTCACTATATTCTTTCTCGACTTTGTGTTTTTTTTTCTCAACAGAATACACTGAGCGCCATTCCTTTATTTTTAGTTCTAATGTTGTGAAATTTGGTCGATTAATATATAATGGTTACTTATATAATTAGGACATTCATGGGATTAGGGAGAGACGTCCTCTTTAATGATATTCCTCCTTAAGTAAATAAAAACGCGTTTGGATATTAAGGCTTATATACAATCAATTATATCTAACTAGGGTTATAATCGAGACTGATGAGTGAGAGAAAATTGGATATCTTTGTCTTGTGTAGGGCAAAGCTGTAAGGTCAAGGAGAGACGTGCTGGGTAAAAGTGAAGGGAGTAAAGTCACAAGTGAGTTAAAGAGGATCAAATTCAGAACATTATATACTGTCGAGAGAGAGAACTAGACACAAGTGCTGGGAAGACGTGAACAACTGTAGTGAAAAGTTCTGTGTGAGAAGTAAAGTGATAGCAAGGGGGGGGGGATTTAAATGGAGGACTTGGTGACAGGAAAGTGGAGGGGATTGTAGAAAAATATGGAATAGCTGTACCAGGAATGAATGGAAATGGAGAGAGGCTGATAGATACCTGTGTTGAGAGTGGATAGATAGTGGAGAATACATGGTCCAGAAGGAAGATGGGATAATGAAGACGAGAGAGAGAGAGAGAGAGAGAGAGAGAGAAGAGAGAGAGAGAGAGAGAGAGAGGTGGTAGACTTGTGTATTGGTGAAGGGAAGAGAGAGAGAGACAGTGAGAGAACTCACCCTCCCCACTAGACACACAGAGCGACCCTCACCATTCCATTATTCCATACAGTAAAAATTTCTCCTTCATTCATCTTTCATTCTCTCTCAGTTAGAATGCCTCTCTCACTCTGAGCTACACAACTCATCCCCATCCAACAGTCTTCCTCCTCCCCTTTCCTCTCCTACTCTCAATTAAACTCCTCTTCCTCCTCTTATCTACTTCTCCTCTTTCTTCTCCTTTAACACAGTCTTCCTCCTCTTCAAATTCCCCAAACATACTACACGTCTTTTTCCTCCTCCTCCTCATTCTACTTTTATCGCCCCTTACTTATCTCTTTCTCTTGCTCCTCTTTTATCTCCCCTTTCTCTTCCTCTTTCCCTCCGTCCTCTCCTCTTGTTCCACATTATAAATCATTTTTGCCACTTTACAAATTCACTCTGAATAATCCCATTTTCTCTTTCTGACTGTTTTTAATATCACGTTCTCTTATCTATCTCCTTCGTTCCGTTTGTTCACAGTTATCGCATTTTTCTTCATTTCTTTTTAATCTGTCCTTAAAAAAAATAAATCGTTGAAGTCGGCACTTTTCATTGGCACATATTGAGGTCGCTGATTGGCCAGTCCTTGTAGCCAATCACAGGTCTCCTTTTTTTCTGATTGATTTGCTCTTTTAGTTGTGGGATCGATCACCTCTCTCTCTCTCTCTCTCTCTCTCTCTCTCTCTTACCTACATGTCTTCACTTCTTGCTCAACTTTTTAATTTATTTTTACCACTACCCATTGCCACTACCTCATACAACCACTACCTCCCTCACCACTATCTCCTCAACCACTTGTCCTAGTTACTACCCATTCAACCACTATCCCTCAATCACTACTACCTGCCAATCAGTACTATTACAACTACCCCTTACTACTACTCGTTACCACTACCCCTTAACCAATACTTCCCCTTCAACCACTACCCTTCAATCACTACTACCCATCGCCACTGCCCCTCGCCACTACCCCTCGCCACTGCCCCTCGCCACTACCCCTCGCCACTGCCCCTCGCCACTACCCCTCGCCACTGCCCCTCACCACTACCCCTCGCCACTACCCCTCGCCACTAAACGGGGAGAGAATGGACACGCAGGTTATAAAAGGCAGAGCCAGCATATCAATTTCCCTGATGGGAGTCCACTAGCCGACAGCCAGCCCCGTGTATGTGTGACTACCCCAGTTAACAGCCCTGGTATGTTCTCTCTTTCTCTCAATCTTTCTATATCTCTTTTCCATTTTCTTTCACTCTTCTCTATATTTTACTCTCTCTCTCTCTCTCTCTCTCTCTCTCTCTCTCTCATCTGGAGTTATTTCATTCTTTCTCTCTCTGGTACCTATTCTATTTTTTCGTTTTTCTCTCTCTTTTCCTTTCTCTCACTTCTCATTCTCTCTTTTTCTTCTTTATCCCTTCCCCCCCCCCCCCCTAGCATTACGGCATCACCTGAAGTCTTTAGGGTAAACGGGCGCCATTATGGAAGATGGTTTACAAATATTTGTCTACTGTCCTTCTATTGGGTCAGTTGGCAGCCCTGGCACTGGTCGGTTGGCAGCCCTGGTACTGGTCAGTTGGCTGCCCTGGTACTGGTCAGTTGGCTGCCCTGGTACTGGTCAGTTGGCTGCCCTGGTACTGGTCAGTTGGCAGCCCTGGTACTGCTGGTCAGTTGGTAGCCCTGGTACTGGTCAGTTGGTAGCCCTGGTACTGGTCAGTTGGTAGCCCTGGTACTGTCCATTTGGTAACCCTGCGAATATCCAGTTGGCAACCTTGGGACGAACCAGCTGGCAACCCTAGTACTAGTGGGAGAAACACGGGGAGTTGCTCACCTACTTAGAGCTGCCATACTTATCGTTTTCCTCGCTAGATGGCGGTGATATAACCGCCTCAGTTCACGCAGTGGTCCCTAGATGGCAGTGATGTAGCCGCCAAAGTTGACGCAGTGGTGGTTAGATATCAGGGCGTAACTACCGTAAACGTGTCATTGCGGGCTGGAAGGGATACGCCAAGCGCTGTTGATGGCTCTTGGTGGCGTTGTTATCGTTATGGTATGGGTCATAGTTTCCGTAGTACCCGATAGATGGCCTGTACTATGGGCTATTCTGTACATGTCGGGTCAAGTCTGAAATCTAACATCGTATCCCCGAATCCGTTGAGGAAATAACGACACCATGTTTCGGAACAATGAAACCTAATTTTAAAATTTCACAAAAAAATATTGTAAACACAAAAAAAAAAAAAATGGCTTTGTTTATTATCCTTACAGAGGTTCAAGTTTCTGGCATTCGGTGGTTCGAGATTCGGGGCTCATGGTTCAGTGGTTCGAGGGATCATGGTTCGGTGGTTCGAGGTTCGGGGCTCATGGTTCAGTGGTTCGAGGGATCATGGTTCGGTGGTTCGAGGAATCATGGTTCGGTGGTTCGCGGGTTCGAGGTTTGGGGGCTCATGGTTCGGGGGTTTGGGTCTGAGAAGTAAGAAGTGGTGTTTTATAGGTGATCTAACAGGCGGAGTCAGAGAGCGACACATTCTCCCGTATTTTATGGGAGTTGCCGCACGGTGTTGAGGGTCGCCGGGGCCTATGAATCTTTCCTCTCAACCAAAAGTGAAAAGGAAACAACTTTATCAGCTGAGAGAACAGTGGAATATTTTAGGCTCAGCTCAACTAACTTGGTGCTTATCAGGAGACTTTTTTGTTTTACTGAAGTGGGGGTCTGTTTTTTTGACCAGGGGAAATGGTAATGTGGATTAGAGTTTTCACGCCCCTCTCTCTGTCTTTCTCTCACACTTGTCTTTCTGTCTGTCTGACTGTCTGACTGTCTGTGCTGGTCTTTCTCTCACACTTGTCTTTCTGTCTGTCTGACTGTCTGTCTGTCTGTCTGTCTGTGCTGGTCTTTCTCTCACACTTGTCTTTCTGTCTGTCTGACTGTCTGTCTGTCTGTCTGTCTGTGCTGGTCTTTCTCTCACACTTGTCTTTCTGTCTGTCTGACTGTCTGTCTGTCTGTCTGTCTGTGCTGGTCTTTCTCGATCTCATTTTTTATTTCTTTCTCCCCATCTTTCTATGTTTGTCTGTTTCTCTCTCTCTCACTATTCCTTCTCTTTATACGATCTCTCTACCTACCTATCTACCCATACTAAACAGGTACAGTAGCTTAACAAGTAAATGACAGGGTGGGTCCGTTGACTTCCGAAATTATAGGTACAACTGGTGATGTCTCGGGAGGGTTGGTACGCGTGTCTTCACCCACCGCCATTCAGTATCCAACACAGGGGGTGAGTTGGCATATAGGAATAAATTAAACGGTTAAGTGATTACTATCACATAGTATAAGAAGACAAAACGCATATCCCAATACCTAAAAATCTGTGGTCTCATATTGTTTCAGACAGAGTATGCACAGATACTTATTTAGCTACAGTACAAGAAGTGTACGAGTGCAATATACATAGAAATTTATACAATACAGTATATATATATATATATATATATATATATATATATATATATATATATATATATATATATATATATATATATATATATGCAAGTAAATCACTGTAGGTGCGCGTGATCTAGGTATATGCTGATAACCACCAGGAAAGAAGAAAACACGAAGTTCCCAAGCGCTTTCGTGTAATTCACATCTTCAGGGGTGAGTACAGACTAGATAGAGTAATGCAGAACAAGATGAATATATACAGAGGAGGGTGAGACCAGGTCCACAATGGTCAGGTAATGACCCTACTAATCTTTAAATGGCACACAACGGTTGGTGGTTGGGTCAGATGGGACAGTGACCCGCCCTCTCACCTGATCACAAATCTTCTTAATTACAAAGTTGTCCAGCTTGTACAAGCCGTTACTCAAATTCATGTTGAATGCTTCGGTATGTTTAATAAGACTAGATTCTATGATGTTCCTACTATCAATTGAATTACATGGTAATATTGAGGAGGCATTATCCCAGTCAATGTGGACCTGGTCTCACCCTCCTCTGTATATATTCATCTTGTTCTGCATTACTCTATCTAGTCTGTACTCACCCCTGAAGATGTGAATTACACGAAAGCGCTTGGGAACTTCGTGTTTTCTTCTTTCCTGGTGGTTATCAGCATATATATATATATATATATATATATATATATATATATATATATATATATATATATATATATATATATATATATATATATATATATAATATATATATATATATTATATATATATATATATATATATTATATATATATATATATATATACTGTATATATGTGTGTGTGTGTGTGTGTGTGTGTGTGTGTGCTACCCTCTCTAATGTTACCCACTTTCGGTATCTCGGCTCCCATCTGTCCACCACCGTGGACATCGATGAAGAGATTCAGCATCGGATCAAATGTGCATCTCAAGCCTTTGGCAGACTCCGAAACCGTGTCTTCAGCTGTAGGGAGCTAAAATTATCTACAAAGTTACACGTATATCGAGCAGTGATCCTCCCTACCCTGCTATATGGCAGCGAGACATGGGTTACATACAGGAGGCACCTCAAGGCACTTGAAAACTTTAACCAATGTAGTCTATGTTCCATCCTCCGAGTTCGCTGGGAAGGCAAGAGTACAAATGCCAGCATCCTTGCTGACACCAACAGTAGGAGCATCGAGGCTACCATTATACATGAACAACTACGCTGGACTGGCCATGTTACCCGCATGGACGACAGTAGACTGCCAAAGCAGCTACTTTACAGTCTCACAACGAATAGTAAACGTGACGTTGGCGGGCAACTGATAAGGTATAAGGATAGTCTTAAGACAAACCTGAAAAAGTGCCAAATCGACCCCCTTACCTGGGGGTCGAATACTCCACATCGTAACGCTTGGAGGAGTACCACACAAGAAGGTGTCAATACTTTCGAGTTAGCCCGACTGCATAACGAGGCAGACAAGCGCCAACGCCGGAAAGACGCTGCCACCGCCCCTCCTGCACTAGATGTAGCCCTCCACATGTGCAACATCTGTGAACAACTCTGCCGGTCCCGTACCGGCCTCTTTAGTCACCTCAAAACTCACCACCGAAAGTGACATCCTTAATAACTCATATTATTATATCATAGTTGGATGATCGCCATACTCGATTCCGAGTGACAACAAAGTAAGTAAGTAAATAAGTAAGTGTGTGTGTGGGGGGGGGGGGGGGGAGAATAATATGTATTTTGGAAAACTCTACGTGAATATATTCGTATGTAATGACAGTAACACACATTAGCATACTCTCACTCACAACAAAATTAATGATCCGGAAGTGTGCACAGTGTACAGTATATATAAACCAAGAGGGGAAACGTGAATAAAAGATATTTAATGTTCCTTTTGGTTGAAGGTTTAAGTTTAATGTTCAAGGTCTTTTATCGCTTTCATCACCATTTTCTGACTAATAACTGTTAAATGAGTTCTTTATTTAGTGTACAGTGAAAGGGTGTACTTATATTCTGCAGTTTACTGTGATTTGGTGCAGTTTTATCCATTTTGCAGTGAAATGGTGATGTTTTGTCTAAGGTACAGTGAAAAAGAGCAGTTCTGTTATTTTTACAATGAAATAATGCAAGTTCATCCATTTTACAGTGAAACAGTGCGGGTTTGGCCAGGGTACAGTGAAGTGGTGAAGTTTTACAGTGAGTGACCTCTGGACACACAAAGGCAGTGCAGGGGGGCGTCCAGCCCATTGTGTTGGAGCTGAAGAAACTGCCAGCGAAAGGGGAGAGAGAGAGAGAGAGAGAGAGAGAGAGAGAGAGAGAGAGAGAGAGAGAGAGAGAGAGAGAGAGAGAGAGAGAGAGAGAGAGAGAGAGAGAGAGTCTTTCGTTAACTATTATGAACCTCTCCCAATTACAGTACAAACCTCTACCATTTCTCCCCGCCTGCCCCCCCCCTCTCTCTCCACCTACCATCATACACCCCTTTGACTCCCAAACAGTCATGTCATTCTCTGTCATATACAGTGGCATCTCTTCCCTAATATACAGTCATAACCCTGTCATAAACCCTAGCCACATAATACTATACCCCTGTCATAGCTTTCCCTCCTCCTGTCACTCTCTGTCAGCCAACCCTTCTCCACACACATACACACACTGTCATACCCTGTCACGGCTCCCTAACGCATCTCTTGACAGCCTCGGGCCGCTCGTCTGACATAGGGATGCCGTAAGCTTTGTAAATTGTTGAACACTGGCTGATAAATTCAACTCTCCACATCGACTCTTGTATTAACAGGGTTGACCCACGTTTGGACCCCGTGAACACTTAGACATTATTTTGTTGACAGAAAATAACGCGGCGATATCGGGACAATAACGACCTGGAGTTGGAGACAAAATATCGTTGTTAGTTATTGGTATTTCAGCCTTATCGGTAAATGTCCCGATATCGAAGCATTTACCGCATCGTCTGGCCAAGGGATAGTGTTGCGATATCGGACCGTTAACGATTTGGAGGAAGTGTAACCTAACCTTTCCTAACTTACCCTAACTTAACTTTTCCGAACCTAGCCAAAACTATCGAAATTTTACCTAACGTTACCTAACTCAACTTTACCTAACGTCACCTAACTCAACTTTACCTACTATTTTAAGTTAACTTGATCTAACTTTACCTAACCTAACCTACCTTAAATTTACCTAACCTAACCTAACCACATCGTAAGTCTCTCTCTCCCTTACCCCTTTCCTGTTTTCCTGGCATTAAGCACCAGGCAGCAAAAGGAAGCACTAGGCAGCAAAATGCAGCACCAGGCAAGGGGGACCGTAAACCTGGTACCGTTAAACCTAACAGTTGGGACACGTTGACCAAATTCACAATAGCTGGACTGAACGAGAATGTATTCAGTCACGATGGCCACCACCACCACCACCCCGCACCTCCGGCCACTACCACACCACTACCCAGCACCACCACACCACCATCGGCCACCATCGCCTCTGCCCGGGTGACGAGAAATTTTTAACGCCACATTCCGCCTGGATGAATGTAGATTTAAACTATTTCTTTGGAATATATGTACACGTAACCTTTCACGGCCCAATCTCTTTTTCTGGCGCGACTCAGAACAGTATATTGGTGCACAAAGAGAATTTATCTACGTCTGGGAACTATAGTGTGAGAGATGCCATCGATATATTGTAAAATATGGACTGAATTGATGTGTATTTTATAATTCTGGATTTTATTGGTGTACGAGGGAAGGTTTTATGTACAAGGCACACATGCACATAAAGATACATGTATATACAACACACACACACACACACACACACACACACACACACACACACACACACACTATTGTCAACCAGCGCCAAATCTGTGTTTTTCACCAGCCACAGATTGTGACTTCATACAAAGCTCAGACCAACCATCTCGTCGTCTGAAAATTTATCTTGCTGGACGTCCCTCGACTACGTAAATATTTATTGGGGAAATGGAATGGAGGTTGACAAGGGCTCCGATAGCTGTAACAAGAGCAGGTTTATGTACCACCCCTATCACCACCACTGTCACCATCACCACCACTATCAGCACCCCCATAACCACCACCACCATTACCACCACCACTATTACCACCACTATCACTATCAGCACCACAGCCACCACCACTATCACCACCACCACCACTACCATCACCGCTAGAGCTAAAATGTGTTTTTCATCACGGCGTTGAATAGAATTATTGATAGCAAAAAGGGGGGAAATATAATGTACGTAACGATGCAACACACTGGTAGTAGTAGTAGTAGTGGTGGTGGTAATAGTAATAGTAGTAGTAGTAGTAGTATGGGGAGAGAATTCAAAACGTTGATCAAAGAAGCTTCATTCCTCTTGTGTTCACAACCTCTGGTGGGATGGGACCAAGTGCAGGATGCTTCTACGCCAGACTCGCGGAGGTGATATTCGAACAGAAGCAGCAGCCCAGAAGTTGTGTTACAGCCTGGATGAGATGTCGACTGTCCTTCTCTCTCCTTAGGTCGGCTTTGCTCTGCCTCAGGGGAACGAGAGTTTCGGCCTCAAAGCCGACAACAGTTGTAGATATTCACTATGAGGCAACAGTCACTGAATGCCACATAGATCTGCGGCTCAACTAACTCAACACAGCTAGGATAGCTACTTATGTATTAGGATATTTAATATTAAGGAAATAAAATGGTGGCGAAGGTGTGGTTATTGGGGGAGGCTGGAGGCCATTAAAAAAGTAGTAGTAGTAGTAGTAGTAATAGTGGTGGAGGTGTTAGTAGGGGTGTTGGTAGTAGTAGTGATGGGAGTGAGGTATAGCAACGTTAGATAACAATTATAAGCCTCCAGGAACAGGAAGAGAGACCAAAAAACAAGAGCGAGAGAGAGAGGGATAGATAGGATGAAGAATGAAGCAGGAGGGGAACGAGGAAGGAAAGAGAAGAACAGGAAAAGGGGGAAACAAGAGGAGGAGGAAATAAGTGACAGAGCACAACAAGCGAGCAAATATTTGTAGAGAGAGAGAGAGAGAGAGAGAGAGAGAGAGAGAGAGAGAGAGAGAGAGAGAGAGAGAGAGAGAGAGAGGGGGGGGGGAGTAGAGGGGGGGAGGAGGGACCAAGATTGTACCAACTATCACACTGAACAAACACGGGAGGGAGTGCGACAGCGGTGAGTGTTATGACGTAACTCCAAGTGAACAGAATGGTGAACATATATACTGACTGCTTGGTGTAACAGTAGTTCATGTGGTGTGTAGGGGTGTGAAGGTGGGGGAAGTTTTCTCATGTATTTTATTGTATTACATTATATTTCCTTATATTGTATCGTGTTGTCTTATATAACCCCATAAAATCCTCGCGACAAAAAGCAACATAAAATTGGACACAAAAACTGATGAAAAAAAAATTTGCTTGGGTCATGACGTCATCGTCCAGATCACCTCCGAGACAAAAGATAAACAGATGATAAACACAAACAAGAAGATGGAGATAAACAAGATAACAGTAAACAAACTGGACCAACAGACAGACAGACACAGTTTAAAAAAAATACCCCGGCTATATTGTACACACACAAGAGCCATTAATATATATTATTTCCTGGTGGGTGGAGGAAGGGCGCCACAAGAAATGTTACAAGTTAGGCTTAATGTTCCCGTGAAAGAGTGTGGTCATGTAGGTACTATGTAAAACCTCCTCCACAATACACTGCCTGGAGTTCTGTAGCGGTGTATCCTGGAATAACAACCTGGAGAACCTTGTGAGTGGAGGAGATGTTCAAGGCGTGTTCATGGTGTTCACTTGTGGTGTTCGCGGTGGTGTGTTAGAAGCGATGGTCCTTTAGTCGGATTCCTATTGAACTAAGATAGTTGAATTGTAAAGTCGGTCAGGTTATCCCGTCAACAAACACCAACACCAAGCACGGGAATTACCAGCATAATCTTAAGCTCAACGATACACTTAATAACGTAATCGACTGGTAAAGGAAGGTGAGAATTTAACTGCTTAATGACACACAACCTCTCAGGAAATTTGATCTGATTAAGGAATTACCGTGAGAGAGAGATGGCTCGCTGCCGGGGGAGATTATCTCAGCTTTGTGTGTACATTGGATTCCTCATGATGATGAACCAGTTTGATGGTAATACAGTGTGTATATAACTACGGGTCGGTGGGCTGTGTACATTTACTTTAAATCAGGATCACGTTATCACCTGCAGGGTCGTGTCATCACGTGGATATAGTCGGCGCTATACATAATCTTGCACTTGTTCTCAAGTTTCTGAATACATTTTCAAGAATTTACGAGTGTTTATCTGCTAGATTAAATGACAACAAAATATACGCAAGAATTTTTGACATGGAGAAAACCTTGGTACACAAAATGCCTCCAGTTAGCAAGATAAACCACGTCACAAAACTAAAATAAAAAAGAATATTAAACGAACCTCGCAAATCAAACACATTCACACAAACACGAGCGTCCCAACACGCCTCAGGAGTACAGCCAAGGTAAACTAACTAGACTGAGGCTGGACTGAACTTAAGATAAACTTAAGTCGGTGGTAGACCACAGGCAACGTCGCTCACTGCCGCCGCCGCCACCATCCTCACCACCACCACAACACACCACTACAACACACCACCACACCACCACCACCACAACACCACCACCACCACAACACACCACCACAACCACCACTACACCACCACCACCACACACCACCACCCCACCACCACAACACACCACCACCACCACACCACCACCACCACACACCACCACCCCACCACCACAACACCACCACCACAACACACCACCACCCCACCACCACAACCAGCACCACATCACTCACTCTTGGCTAAGTTGAAACACCAGTTACTTTTTTTCAGTGGGCCGCTTGTGAACTTGGTCATGCGCTAACTTCCTCCATATTTCTCCTCTACTAGCGCATAAATCACCACAAGGGAGCCACAGTTTCAGCATACACTCCCCGTGCTCCTGGCTGACTGGGAATAATTTTTGGCCACGGTAGACAGACCAGCACCAATTTATCCTGATAGACTGACCGACTATGTTTTCTCATGTGAGGGATTTTTTTTTTGTTTTTCCATCTATCTTTACACGAGTAAACCCTGGCGGCTGTATCACTAGCCAAAACGTCCGCTGCTCTTACGGATCTTTGCCCATTCTGGAGGGTATATTTTTGTGGCAGTGGAATACATAAGTGTGGAGGAATTCTATACTATGAGAGCGCTACGCCAGGCGGAAGGAAGGAGAGCAACGCCAGGCGGAAGGAAGGGGAGTTAAGCCAGGCACAAGGAAGGAGAGCTACACCAGGCAGAGGGCAGGAGTGCAACGACAGGCAGAAGGAATGAGAGCTACGCCAGGCAGAAGGAAAGTGAATATTCGTCAAGGGTAACTATTCAAATGTGTTCTTGTGGAGGGGAGGAGGAGGAAGAAAAAGATGGGGGGGGGGGGAGGAGAAGAAACGGAGGTGGAAAGGAACGTCAGGCACCAATTGATTGCTAGTGCTGGCGATTGTTTAGGACGGACGTTGGCGACTCCTGTTTGTTATGTATGTCTGTCTATGCATCTTTTTTTACGTGATGTGAAAAATAAAAAAGCACTGTTAAGAGAGAGAGAGAGAGAGAGAGAGAGAGAGAGAGAGAGAGAGAGAGAGAGAGAGAGAGAGAGAGAGAGAGAGAGAGAGAGAGAGAGACACCCCCTTAACACCACAGATTATAAATCATCCACTTTTAACCCCCTTCCCGAAAACGAAAACACTGAGAAAGAAAGAAAGAACAACAGCAAGAACCAAAGAGCGAGAGGCGGCGTTCTCGGGGTGTCCTGTACAAAGAGATCATATTATGCAAATTACTGCGTGAACGTCGCCACCACCTACTCGGGGAGTGACGGAACTGAGAGTGATAAAAACGCCGCCGGGAGCAGAATGTACACGAAAATGAACGCCCGTTAGGAGAGAGAACACGAAAATGAACGCCCCGTAGGAGAGAGAACACGAAAATGAACGCCCGGTAAGAGAGTACACAAAAATGAACGCCAATGATAGCAAACAAAATCCCCCCAAAATGAACGCCGGGAATAACAGATAATTACACACACACACACACACACACACACACACACACACACACACACACACACACAAAGAACGCGCCTGGTAGCATAAACAAAACCAAAAGTGAACTCCCAACACCAGCAGAAACTCCATGAAAATAAAAGCACCCGGAACTAAATACTAAACAAAATAATAAAAGAAGACCACCGGTGATAAACGCAGCGAGAACTCATCTGGTATTAAATGTTGTAAATAAACAAACAATGACAACTCCGGTAACAGGAAGTGACTTTAAACAAACAAACAAACAAAACCTCATCTATTTTTTGTTTGTCATAATGTCGACATTTTGAAAAAAGTTAAATTAGTACATTTACGGATGAACAAATATACAGAAAAAAAAACAGTTAATCAAATAAGTATAAATAAAAAAAACACTTAACCGAATAAGTATAATTAAATAAAATAAATTAAATAAACTAAATAAATTATGTAGAGTTAACATTGGGTGGAAATGTTTTTATACGTGAGGTGACCGATATTACGGCCGGGTGAACAGTGACTCATGAGATATAACTAAAATAAATATTTGAGAGGGGGGGGGGGGTATTTATATAACGAAAGAGATTAATATGGAAATGAAGAGCTAACGAGGTCTCCACTCTGTCAATATGAATTAAATACTTGAATTTTTTATTATTATTCCTATTGCTATTATTTTTTTTTTAAATATCTGTTTCTATAATCCTTTAGTAATGACTTGAAACCGGATATATATTTTTTCTATATCTATATTATCAGTTTCATATATATTTTACCCCGTGGTGATGATTAATATATAGAGAAACATATAGTATTTCCTTCTACCATGAGGCATAATTGTATGTATAAAAATTGTCAACAGTGGGAGGAAGGAGAGGGGGGAGAGGAGGAAGGAGAGGGGGAGAGGAGGAAGAGAGAAGAGGCAGGTAGGGGAGGGGGTGGGGTGGGGTGGGGGGGGTAGACCGGAAGCAGCAAGCAGCAGTGTCTTAAGCGTGGAGGCAATAATCCACAGCGACACACCCACCACCACCCAACAAGTAACACGCATCTACATATATTAGCATAAACCTCTCAAGGGGAGGGGGGGGGGGGAGGAGAGTAGGGGGGGGGGGTAGGAGGAGGGTAGGAGGGTGGGGTAGGAGGAGAGTAGAGGAGTGGGGGTGGGGTAGAGTAGGGGGGTGGGGGAGGAGGAGAGTAGGGGGTGGGGGAGGAGGAGGGTAGGGGGGGTGGGGGGAGGAGGAGAGTAGGGGGATGGGGGAGGAGGAGAGTAGGGGGTGGGGGGAGGAGGAGAGTAGGGGGGGTGGGGGAGGAAGAGAGTAGGGGGGTGGGAGAGGAGGAGGGTAGAGGAGTGGGGGAGGGGTAGAGTAGGAGGGGTAGAGGTTAAGTACAGTGGACGTGCTCTGGCTTGATCGTCTTTCCCAGCAGTGCCCCTCCCCCCCCCCCCCTCCCTCCCCCTCCTCACACTTCCTGAAGACGGTGTTTCCTTCTGCCTATAACGACGGTGGCCATGGAAGCAGCAGCAGCAGCAGCGGAGGCGGCGTCTTGGTCACAGAACTTCGTGTTACCACAGCTTGTTCCATGCAGTAAGTTTGGCCCGCCGTCGTTGTAACTTTGGTCCGCGTAATGATTTTGGGAGCCGCAACTTTGGCCCAACACCGAAACACTGACCACAATAGCTTTAACCACAAGACAACATTAACCACAATAGAAACCACAGTAACTTTAACCACATTAATGTTCAAACTTTAACCACCAATAACTTAAGCAACTTTAACCATCAGTAATTTTCAAACTTTGACCACAAGTAACTTTCCAACTTTAACCCTCAGTAATTCTCCAACTTTGACCACAGTAACTTTGACCACAATAATTCAAGCACCAGTAACTTTGGCCTCTGTGTTTTCCTGCCAGCGAGACCAGACAGTTGGAACAAAAGTCAGCCAAGCAGAGAGCTACAAACTACAGCCAAATGTCACTCTCGCTATTATTTAACTACAGTACTGTAATCTTGACCTGAAACTAACATAAAACTTATTGAAACTAACACAGACTTGAAGCAAACTGAAACTAACACATCTGAAGCATATTGAAACTAACACAAACTTGAAGCAAACTGAAACTAACACATGTGAAGCAAACTGAAACTAACACATCTGAAGCATACTGAAACTAACACAGACGTGAAATTTACTGAAACACTAGATGAAATGACTCAGATCACCACCTGAAGCTGAAACAGACCTGAAACACATTGAAATATCAGCTGATGTTCCCCAGGAAATAATAAACATCACACTTGGAGCTGAAAATAACCAGAACTAAACAGCACTAGAGTAAGGTGCCAACTCAAGCTCAGTTGGTGGATATTTTTATTGGTCAAAGCTGTAACCTTGACCCTTGACCTACAGACAATAAAAAAGAATACCAGCTGTGAGGATTGTCAACATACATACATACATACATACATACACAACAAGTATGTATAATATGGAGATTTCTGGTTGTGGTTCTATTTTTCGCTTAGTGAGGGAATTCTGTCTTTGAGTCTAACATATATACACATAGATATAGACACTGACACTGAAACTGGCACTAAAAATGACACTGAAACTGGCACAGTAACTGACACTAAAAATGACACTGATATTGACACTGAAACTGGCACCGTAACTGACACTAAAAATGACACTGATATTGACACTGTAACTGAAACAGACTGAATATCCAAATCTACATAAAGGTCTGGAAATTAATAATGGTGGTGTGGGAGTCAGCCAATTATTAAACTGTTATTTTCTTCTCGTTTGTCATCGCTGACGGTCGTCCTGGATGTGTTGTTAATGCTGTGAGACGAGAGAGAGAGAGAGAGAGAGAGAGAGAGAGAGAGAGAGAGAGAGAGAGAGAGAGAGAGAGAGAGAGAGAGAGAAACAGTAGTCCAGTTCAGCTCGGCAGAGGAAGTTATACTCAATACCAGATTGTAGACCAGCACTGCCCTTCCCATTTCACGCTAGCACACGCACACGCACACACACACACACACACACATCACGTTAGATGCTGTTCTAGTTACACAGTTGCTCGCATGACTATCGCGCGCTGAGTTAATCTTATAACACCATTGTCTCTGATTTGACTATTGTCCAGCGCATGTTGTGGTGAAATGGGTGTTCATTTGAAACACGGCCAGTTCATGTTAATGGTATAAAGGTTACTCGCTTGATACACGTTTAGTTCGTGTTAAAGGGTACACTGGTTGCCCGCTTGACTATCACAGGGCAAATATGTCGACCGATAAAGTTACAAGCTGGACTGTTGACCACTGTTTTAGTTGGCGCGCGGTAATTCCACAGTAATATAGTTTCTCACTTGACTATTGTGCAGACAGTGCTGTAGTGTGTCTGTTTTCATCATAATGGACATGCGAGTACATATCTAACTGGATTCTCAGAGATTCACGCGTTGAATTTACCTCTTTAAGAGGAAACATGAGAACGCGTCTGACCCGTTCCCTCAAGCTACGCCAGGAAGATGACGGACAGAATAGCATCGAGATTGTGCTGAAACTCCCCCTTAACTAGATTGTGCTCTCGTATCCCAAGTTACAGGCAAGAACTACAGTAGCCTCTGAGCCTCACAGACTCCAAGACCTGAACTACTGCCTTAACACACAAAAATTTTTAAGCTTTGTATTTAATTGACTACATGATGACACAACAATAGGCCAACTTAACAAAACGAAAAATTAAAATAACAAAAATAAAATTACACAAAATGGTGCACAAATTACACTGAGACTCTACAGCTTGATAAAATAAGTTCCCTTTACACTATTAAAGCGGTAAAATGAACCAACCACTTTAGTTGCTCAGTTGACCTTGTGGTGGCGTGCGGGATCCACATAGTTGCTCGCTTGAATATCATGACCGGCGGCTTAATGGTAGTGTCCATTTTGCTGAATTACACACGAGTGCTTGATGCCCCTACTAACAACTGTTGCTCATGGGGACAGTGTGTGATGTGTTTTTTCTCTCTTTTCTTTCATTCTTTTAGCCTGTCTGTCTGTTTGTCTTTCTGTTTACTGTCTGTTTTTCTGTATACTGTCTGTCTGTCTGTTTACTGTCCGTTTGTCTTTCTGTCTAATATATGTTTGTCTATGTTTTTCTGTCTACTCTCTGTTTGTCTGTGTGTGTGTATGCTCTCTCCTGTGTACTTCAGTGGAAGCATAAGAGAGAGAGAGAGAGAGAGAGAGAGAGAGAGAGAGAGGAGATGAGAGAGAGAGAGAGAGAGAGAGAGAATGAATCACAACAGTTATTAGCTTTTTCCCAGACGTAAAAAATATGTAAACATCACTTCTCTTTTACACGAGAGGAAAGAGAAAAAAATACTGACAATCAATATAGTAAAGACGTCGTGTCGATGGCAACAGTCCTTGTGTGGGTGGCAGCAGACACTGTGTGGGTGGCAGCAGTCTTTGTGTAGTTGGCAGCAGTCCCTTTGTGGGTGGCAGATGACCTCTTGTGGGTGGCTGTCAATCTGTGTGTGGCTGGAAATTTTGTTCCTGTATGTGGCATGAGATATTGTGTGGGTGGAAGCAGACCTTTTGTTTGTGGCAGCAGAGATTGTGTGGGTGCCAGCAGAGGTTGTGAGGGTGGTAGCAGACTTTTTGTGAGTGGCAGCAGAGATTATGTGAGTGGCAAGAGATCTGGCGTGGGTGGCAGCAAATATAGAGAGAGAGAGAGAGAGAGAGAGAGAGAGAGAGAGAGAGAGAGAGAGAGAGAGAGAGAGAGAGAGAGAGAGAGAGAGAGAGAGAGAGTGTGTGTGTGTGTGTGTGTGTGTGTGTGTGTGTGTGTGTGTGTGTGTGTGTGTGTGAGTGAGTGAGTGAGTGAGTGTGTGTGCGTGTGTGTGTGTGTGTGTGTGTGTGTGAGTGAGTGAGTGAGTGAGTGAGTGAGTGAGTGTGTGTGTGTGTGTGTGTGTGTGTGTGTGTGTGAGTGAGTGAGTGAGTGTGTGTGTGTGTGTGTGTGTGTGTGTGTGTGTGTGTGTGTGTGTGTGTGTGTGTGTGTGAGTGAGTGAGTGAGTGAGTGAGTGAGTGAGTGAGTGTGTGTGTGTGTGTGTGTGTGTGTGTGTGTGTGTGTGTGTGTGTGTGTGTATGGTAATGGATCACTTCTGGCAATATGAAGATTAAGGTAATTACTGCCAGATGCTGCCCCTTACCTCCTCTCCCGACCCCCCACCTCTTCCTCTCATTTCTCACCTCCTTCCTTCTCTCCTCTTCCATTTTACTTTCTTCGTCTTCCACTTTTACAGCCCCCCTTTTCTCTCATCTCCTTCCACCTCTACTTTTTTCCTTCCACCAATTCCTTTCCACCTTTTCCCTCCTACATTACCAGTTTCCTTCTCTCCCCTTTTCCTTCCTTCCCTCCCTCTCCTTCTTTCCTCTTTTCCTCCCTCTCCTTCCTTTCTCTTCCCACTCACACTCCTTCCCCCTCTCCACCCTTCCTTCCCTCCTCCACCTTGGCACAGCTCCACCACCGGCATGGTTTCTAGAAAGGTCACACAGGTTACGGCCAATCACTCTCTGAAGCCAAAATCCTCAGGCGTTCACTCGACTCATTTCATCCTCTCATCTACAGTAGGTAAGGTAGAGTCACAGTGCAAATTCCGATGCCATTTTGAACAATAGTCAGTCAAATGGTCCTCAAGACCTGATTAAACACAACCTAACCTAAGCTCAATTAACCATTATGAGTGAGGGCCCATTAGGACTGGAGACAAATTAAGAAGAGGCCCATTAGAATTGGAGCCAAATTAAGCTGGGGCTCATTAGAATTGGAGCCAAATTAAGCTGGGGCCCATTAGAATTGGAGCCAAATAAATCTGGGGCCCATTACCATGAGCGATCCTTTGCCCTTACCATTAACTTTGAAGCTGTTCTTCCTTGTGTCTTTAGCCAGTCAACCAAATGAGTCGTTGCATCAACTCTCTGGGGGAACACAACTTATTGTAGGTGTTTAGGAGAATTTGGTCATGTAGTCTCAAGAAAAATAACGGTGTTTACCTCATGGACGTTTAGTGTTTACCTCATGAATGTTTACTGCTTATATCATGATCGTTTAATGTTTACCTCATGATCGTTTAATGTTTACCTCATGACTGTACATAACATACAGTCAAAGTTATAACACATTGTACACTTTACTGCAGTATGAAAAACAAAACCCGACTAAAATATGTCTACAGTACAGCTGAGGTAATAAATGTTACATATATGCAGAACATGTAAAATATGTAAATTAAGCCACATAAAAATACTCATGACATCATGAATCTGACGCAGGTATGAAGAGCAACCTTATTTGGCTTTACAACTGCTCATGTATTGTGTGAAATAGCACTTGATAGCCTGTATTACTGAAATCCAATGTTATTACTTCCATAACATCGGGAGGGATTAAACGACTATTGGTTACTGAAAACAGTCTGAATAGAATGACCTGCTTCTATAATAACAACAACCCCCTCCCCTCCCCTCCCCTCCCCTCCCCACCCCCCAAAACATAACTGTTTGATTTTCAAAAGACCTAAACATAATATCTTATACGAGTGAGACAGTTGTTGGCAATTCTTGTCATAATAAGTTTTCTTGATGGACGGAAAAGTTGGCCTGACTTGGCACAATAAACTCAAGTTTTTTTTTTCCGACTTGAGTTTTGACACTTCCACAAGTTGCTTATGAATGTGTGGTCTCAGAGTCCAGGACACCGACCGCGCCCCCTACTGGATGCTCCAGAAACTTTAATTAATCCACTACAGTATGATTCATATTTGTAAGAATGTAACCAGTATTAGCAGGTGGATACTCAGGGAAAATAGTATTATTATAAGACTCGCTCCAAAAAGTTCGATGAATTTCAAAATAAACACCGCGACTAATGCTGTCTCAGTAGGGCTGTCAAAATCATTCGTCCGTTGTGTCATATTGTCTCACACAAAACCGTAAAGATACTTTTTGGAGCGAGTGTGTCTGAAGTATTTCTAACCCCCACCAGATAGCATTGCCTCATTACTACTCTGCCTGGATCCCTCTTAGACCCGAGCAGAATCCATCGTAAGAAATTTTCGCCGCAGAGTTTTCTTCCACTAGCCGATCAGCTGAGTAAACAAACACTTCGCGGGAGAGTATTGAAGCTTAAGAGGCGCCTGAGTCTACAGCCGCTTCCTCCACAATCCTCGCCAATTCGCTTCAGGTCCCAGTTCTTGAAAAACAATCCAGACTCGTGAATAACTCAGCGGTGTTATTGTATATTGGAAGAGTGGTAATGGTGTGGCCCTGTTTTGTCTTATAAATCGTAAATTGAGACAACCAACAACGCCTGAATGTTTTCTACTAGTTTACGAAGCTAAATGTAATATAATCTTATTTACTTTGACGTCTCTCTCTCTCTCTCTCTCTCTCTCTCTCTCTCTCTCTCTCTCTCTCTCTCTCTCTTTCTCTCTCTCTCTCTCTCTCTCACTTATTTTCTTCATCCATCAATTTCGTGTTATTTTCTCATTGAAAGAATCAATCATCTTTATAGAATTTATCTCTGTACAAAATGTCGTCATAGTGTTGAATATTAAAATATGAAACCAAAAGCCTCGTTGTGTCTTGATCGTTGACGTGAGAAAATTAGAATTATTAATCTCCTGCCAGATCTGGACCCTAACCTAACCTAACCTAAACAACTCAAACCTTACCACAACGTTAACCTATCCTAAACCTAAACAAACCTAATCGCACCATAACTTGATCTAAACTTACATACCCTTAACCCTAAACAAACTTAATCGTAGTATAACCTAACTTTTCTAAACTATCCTCACATGACTCTAAACCTGACCTAACATAACTTGAAACCTAACCTAAACTCTAACCCAACCTAACTCAAATGTAATATAGCCAACTCTAACCTCCCGTTACCCACATAAAACCCCACAGCCTTAATATAAAAATTCAGGTGCGGTATTTAGTTTGGCCCACAACAATGCCGTTTAGAATCAATGGAATTTTTAATAAACATTTCCTTAGTTACGATGGTTCATTCTGGCCCTCGTACCTGGCGGTATTTAAAGGCCAGGGAGGATTTACACTAAGGTGTGATGGTATTTAGCGGGCAGACCCTGACCTATGGGAGTGGTGCTTAAAGTTCAACAGCCCTTTTATGTTGGTGGCGACCATTGTTAGCGTTATACAGTGTGTGTGTGTGTGTGTGTACGTCGTGTTATACACGTCTTCAGATAATAGTGAAGGTAACTCTGGCAGCCAAACTTTAACCTTTTCGAAGACAATGTATAGAACAAAAGGAGTTTCTTACCTGTGCCAAAGAAAAAAAAACACACTGGGATTTAGGATTTTTTTTCTCTCCTTCATCATGGACATGTTTACGTAACTGCCACATGGGTTCGTTTGTTATCGTTCCCTCAAAGCCGCGAACAGCTCCAACGAATGAAAACAAACTATCAGTTAATACTTGCGGGTTTGTTCCTGCTAAAATCACATAGTTCTATTAATTTTTTTTATTGTTGACGCCAAGGACGTATGGAGGAAGTGATGTGGGAGGAAAAAACGTCCTCAATAATTATTCGTTATCATTTGTTGGCACCAGTGACAGTCAGTCGCTAGCGAATGAAAACAAACCAGTCGCTGAGCTGTGGCCGACACGTAAACATCCGCAATACTTAACAAGAATTTCTTTTTTGTAAATCCAATAGGTTTTCTTTTCTAGCCCAAAACCATAGGCAGGAATAAATTTTCGAAATATACAGTTTCTTGGAGGAATGTGGAGTTTAGTCGTGAGACCTAACTGATGGTATTACCTCAACAAATATTCTTAGACTATACAAGGGTCATATTTTGAGTTTCCCTGCAAAATAATTTTTAGCCATATAAAAAAAAACATCCTTGACTTTTAATCTGAATATATTTCTGGCCTTACAACGATATATTTCATTCATAACTTGACCGCCGGGATTAAACTATACCATTTCTGAATCTCAATTTTATTTAAAATACTATTAATAAAGTTTCTGAAACTATAAATAGTTTCCAGGGTGAGTAAAAACAGTATACCAGTGCAGTATACTGTACATATATATATATATATATATATATATATATATATATATATATATATATATATATATATATATATATATATATATATATATATATATATATATATATACACATGCCTTACTTCCACTGTATTTGTACCTGAACTTATATTTGTACCTCTACATATATACCTGTATTTCTACATATATGTATGTTGTATGCTTAATAATAATGATAATAATAATAATAATAATAATAATAATAATATTAATAATAATAATTAACGGTTTATTGAGAAAGGTTCAGCAGCCAAAATGCTAAACTTTACAATGGGAAGATAGGAGTTATTACATACTGTACAGTGACGTGGGGGAGTGGGTCGTTTAGCAAAAGCTTTCATTACAATAAGGTAAAGGAGCATGAAGTGAACATACAAGTTATTGTTTACAGTGGCTGACAGGGGCTGGTCTTATGTCATTCTGTGTGAGGTCACGTAGGTCAGGGGTGCCGAGGTGCCAACAGGGGGGGGGGGGGGGTAGTAGCTCGTTCACAGATAGTGTCATGGAGACACCAGTGCCTCGCTCACTGCCACGTGGTGTTGTGGTCCTCACAGTCAAGTGTGAAAGTCAACAGTTGCCGGGACTCTCGGCCGTTCCCAGTCCGGACTGGATTAGCTCTTGTCGCACAGTCGGCAGTTATTGGTTCTCAAGGGCGCCTCTCACGCGGTAGCCTAAGACCTTACTGCTGGGTGTGAA
Organism: Homarus gammarus; assembly: GCA_958450375.1. Classification (NCBI taxonomy): domain Eukaryota; kingdom Metazoa; phylum Arthropoda; class Malacostraca; order Decapoda; family Nephropidae; genus Homarus; species Homarus gammarus. The sequence continues at coordinate 58,774 of CAUDMG010002843.1, forward strand.
GGTCACTTGGCCACGAACCTCAGCTGGTACTGCTTAACGCTCATACCTCTGGTGTTCATCACTGTTTGTACTCTCTTCCGAAACAATATTGTTACTTTGGGCGGAGTTTGCTGACATCAAGGTGTTGGTGGGGAAGGGTCCGTGTACTTGTGTTTGTACCAACAATGTTCACATGTTTTTCATTGTACTAATATTTGTGCACCTTCCTACACCAGTCCTTATACCTGCACATGTACTTGTACCTATACCTACACCTTTAATTAAATCTATACCTGCACTCTTATTTAAATCCATACCTGTACCTCTAATTAAATTATACCTGTACTGTACCTCTAATTAAATTATACCTGTACTGCACCTGTAATTAAATTATACCTGTACTGCACCTATCGCCATACTGTTGCATCTGAATTAATGAAATGGCCCTGAGAGTAGACGTGTATGAGCCTCTCACTTTAGTCAGCGTTAATTTACAGTTTTACTTAACCTAAACGTAAGGTTCAGGAGGCCAGGTCTAATGACATCATCACCCTGAAACGACGTCATCATCTCCTTCACTAACACTGTGAGGTCATCCTTCATTTCCATACTGACGTCAATAGTCATTTCCCTACTGTGACATCTCGCACTTAACGTCATCATTCTTACAATTAACGTCATTCATTCCCACACCTGACTTCTTCACACTTACACCCGACGCCATCACTTTTACACCTGACATCGCCAATTCTACACCTGACGTCATCATTCTTACAAGTGACGCCATCAACCCCACACCTGACGTCATCATTTTTACAAGTAACGTCATTCATTCCCGTCCCCTGACATACAAGTAGAGTTGTATAGGGGAAGGGTGGGGGGAGGTCAGGCTCGCCCTCAGGCACCATCTGACAGAGGCGGGTATCCTCTCAGTCTGTCATTTGCATATTCCCTTCAGGCTACATCCTACCTCTTTTATAGCTCCACCTGTCTGTCTGTTTGACTCACCTGTCTATGTCTGTCTGTCTGTCTTTCCGTTTAGTGTTTGTCTCTTTATTAGTTATATTTTATTTTGTGTGTGTGTGTGTGTGTGTAGTAATAATAATATAATAATAATAATAATTAACGGTTTATTGAAAGAGCTTGGCAGCCAGAAGGCTGAAAATATACAGTTACATATTTGGGGAATGGGTTTCGAATTACAAATAATATACAAATAACATAAGTGATAAAAATAAGATATATAATAACTAGATAGGGAAAAGCTCAAACTACAGGGCATTTCAACATAGTGTCAGTGCAAGAAGTAGTATTTACTGGGAGTGAATACACTGGTTTATTACAAGTTATTGATAATTTTTACAATGGTTGGGACTGGGCTGTTCTTATAGCGATCAGTTCGTGCACGTATGGGCTGGATGCGGTTGTGGTGTCGAACAGCAATTCTCGGGCTAGGGATCTCAGGTGGTAGTAGGAGCCGGTGTCGAGGATGGTGCAGAAGCTTCTTACCAAATTTGCAGATGAGGTCGTGGTGATGGTCAGTGAGAGTCGAAAGGGTCAGTGTGTTGAGCGCTTTTTGATACGTGGAGTAGGAAGGGGAGAGAATAATCTTGCATGCCCTCTTTCTAGGTGTTTACGTTGTGTGGCATTTAGGGAGGAAGACCAGGTAGGGAGGCATAGGTGAGCTTGGGAAGTATGAATATTGAGTAAACACTGAGGAGCTCGGGTGCAGGAACTCCGAGGGACTTGAGTCGGCGGAGGAGGTGGAGACAGAAACTGGAGGATTTGACAACTTCACTGACGTGTGGTTTCCAATTTAGTTTGTTGTCTAAGGTGACGCCGAGGAGCTTCGTGGAATCTACAACCTGGAGTGTGTTCGGACCTAAAGTAATGGAAGGAGGTGGGACAATGTCGGAGGAGAGGTTGATGTGCATAACCATGGTCTTGGTATGGTTGATGGTGACATGGTTGTTGGTGGCCCAGTTTTGGAGACTGTTCAATAAATCCTGAAGGGCGGTATAGTCGGGAGCAGAATTGTTGATGCTGATCCCAATGGTGGAGTCGTCGACATATTTCCAGCGAGCAGGGGTTTCTCTTAGGGCATCATTGATGAGCATAAGGAAGCAGAGTGGTTCCATCTTGGTGCCTTGGGGGACGCCACAGGTGAGTGACTGAAAGGTGGAGACAGCCCCTCGGAAGCGTACAGCTTGGCGTCGGTCACTGAGGAAGTCAGTAAGCCATGGTATAAGACTTCTCCGAAGCCCGAGGTCAATAGCTTTGTTGATGATTATATTGTGGTCGACTAGGTCGAATGCTTTAGTGAAATCAATGAAGGCGACAGCTACAGACGTTTTTCGTTTCTCGAGATGGCGGTATATGTAATCGAGAAAGCTGACAAGACAGTGAGTGGTGGAGGAAGTTTTCATATTGCCAAATTGCTGAGGGTCTACGACTCCTGCAATATCAGCATAAGCCCAGTCGAACACAAAACTTTCACAGATTAGGCTGGGTATTGGGGTGAGTGCAATAGGTCGTAGCTGATTTTCGGGATTGTGTGTGTGTGTGTGTGTGTGTGTGTGTGTGTGTGTGTGTGTGTGTGTGTGTGTGTGTGTGTGTGTGTGTGTGTGTGTGTGTGTGTGTGATCCTCCATTCTCTCTCTTTCTCTCTTTCCGTTTCGCTCCTTTCTCTCTATCTCTCTTCAGCTTTCTTTCTTTCTCGTTCTCTTTCATCTCCTCTTCCCGTGTTTCCCTTCCTCTTTTTGCCTCTCTTTCTCTCTCTACTTCTGTTCTGTCTCTCTCTCTTTCACTCTTTCAACCCATTACCCTCCCTGTTTCTTCTTCTCCCTCTCCCTCCTCTTTCTTTATTCTATTATTCTCACCCTCCTCCCTCCTGTTTTTTCCTCTCTCTCTCTCTCTCTCTCTCTCTCTCTCTCTCTTTATTTATCTCCGTCTCATTCTCTCTACTTCTCTCCTTTTTGTTATCTCCCTCTTCTTTTTTATCTCCCTCTCATCTCTCTCTACCCCTCTTCTTTTTTCTTATCTCCCTCTCCCTCTCTCCCTGTCCTTTTTTCTTATCTCCCTCTCATCTCTCTCTACCCCTCTCCATTTTTCTTATCTCCCTCTCACTCTCTCCCACTCACACCAATCGAGGTAGACCGCGGGAGTGGGGGAAGAGAGGTGGAATTAATTAATATTCTCCGGAAATTGAGGTCGAGGCTACAGCGACCCACATATATATATATGAGAGAGAGAGAGAGAGAGAGAGAGAGAGAGAGAAGATATTTCCTACTCATCGTCCCCCCCTTACCCTTAAGTCTCTTTTCCCCTTACCCTTAGTTCATTCCCTTTAACCGCCTTTTGTTTTCCATTAAATAACCTCCATATACTTTTTAACATCTCCTTCTACCCTTTAGAAGCTTTCCCTTCCTCTTACCCCATCATCTTTTTCCATTAGCTTTCAACCTCCTTCCCTAACCCATAACCTCCCATTCCCAACCCCTTCCCCATCCATTTACTCTTTTCTTTACCTCCATAACCCTCTCTTTCTTTATCCTTTAACGCCTTTTCCAATTTCCTTACCCCCTTTCCCTACCCCATAAACCACTTCCTACCATTCTTAAACCTCTCCAACATTTCCTGTTCCCCCATAGACCATTTCCCTTCCCCTCTCGGAACCTCTTCACCCAAATTCCCTGATATTAAAGACGCACTGACCAGCAGTAAGAACATCGCTCGTGTCCATCACTACCTGAGTGAGTCCCATTCAATCTCACCTGGCAACCCTTCTCTCTTTATTGCATATATCAATCAGCTGATCCTTTAGTCATCAGCTGCAGGAGCCAATCACGGGACAACTTGCTTCGTCATCGTCTTCAGGGATCAATTATGGATTAGATGGATTCATCATCAAGTGTAGTGGCTGATCACAGGAGGCCTATCAAAGACGATTTCGGTATCCACAAAAGGACAAAACAGACAAGACACACACACACACACACACACAAAAGTACAAAAGAGGGCATACAAGATTATTCTCTCCCCCTCCTACTCCACATATCAAGAAGCGCTCAACACACTGACCCTTTCGACTCACTGACCATCACCACGACCTCATCTGCAAATTTGGTAAGAAGCTTCTGCACCACCCTCGACACCGGCTCCTACTACCACCCGAGATCCCTCGTCCGAGAATTGCTGTTCGACACCACAACCGCATCCAGCCCATACGAGCACGAACTGATCGCTATAAGAACAGCCCAGATCCAACCATTGCAAAAATTATCAATAACCTGTAATCAACCCCAGTCAATCTTACTTTTTGCACTGTCACTCTGTTGAAATGCCCTGTAGTGTGAGCTTCTCCCCACATAGTTATTATATATCATATGTGTATCACTAAATTTACTTGTATATTATTTGTAAATCAAGAGACCCATTCCCCAATTATGTAACTGCATATTTTCAGCCTTCCGGCTGCCATGCTCTTGCATTAAACCGTTAATTATTATTATTATTATTATTATTATTATTATTATTATTATTATTATTATTATCAATTATTATTATTATTATTATTATTATTATTATTATCAATTATTATTATTATTATTATTATTATTATTACACACACACAAGTAGATGAACTCGTCGTTTGTTGTAGTGGCTAATGATAGACTAGATAAAAGCGTCATCAACCGTAGTGGCCAATCACAGTCCAGATAGACTCGTCATCAGCTGAAGTAGCCAGTCACGGAACAAATCATGGCTACAAATCGCTCTCCAATTAGCCGGTTGGAGGAGAGGAACATTTAGCGGACGGTGAATAGTTTGTTTGGTGGGTGAGGTGTCGGGGAGGGCAGCGGGAGGCGGTTCTTTGTGCCATAACTCAACCAGTCTGGACGGCTATTCATAGACTGCTCCCATGGATCCACAGTGAGGACCTTGGGAGTCTTTGATGATGGGGGGCTGAGGTAGGGGCTGAGGTAGGGGCTGGGGCAAAACCTGAGGAGGCTGAGTTAGGTGTAGGGTGGTCATGGGGACTAGGTGAGCGTCGTGGGGCTGGAAAGTAGTCGTGGGGGCTGGGTGGTCGTCGTGGGATTGGAAAGTAGTCGTGGGGGCTGGGTGGTCGTTGTGGGCTTAAAAATGACGATATTTCCATATTTCGTCTCGCCTCATTTATCTCATTTGAATATTAATATCCCTGAAAAGTTGCCGGTAAAATGAGATATCTTTAGTCTCTCTCTCTCTCTCTCTCTCTCTCTCTCTCTCTCTCTCTCTCTCTCTCTCTCTCTTCCACATTTTAAATGAGCTTATCACCCAGATACGCTACATGATATGAGTGTCATCCCAGTGTCAGCCCAATGTCAGCACAAAGTCAACCCAACACAAGATACAGCTGACGTCAGGGAGGAATCAACCACCACTGCTTCAGCCTCATTCACCAGTCAGCTGATTCATTGTTTACTTACTTAGGTCAGCTGATTCATTGTTTACTCGAGTCAGCTGATCAAATGTTCATCTAGTCTAGAAGAAGAAGAACAAGAAGAACAAGAACAAAAAGAATAAGAGAGAGAGAGAGAGAGAGAGAGAGAGAGAGAGAGAGAGAGAGAGAGAGAGAGAGAGAGAGAGTTCAGGATCTCTAAGGTATATCTCGACCCATACTAAGACAGATCCTGACCACTGTAAGAACTATTCCCTCGGTCTGGGTGACTTTACGACCTGAACAAGTTTAAATTTATTTACAACTTGCCTCTCTCTCTCTCTCTCTCTCTCTCTCTCTCTCTCTCTCTCTCTCTCTCTCTCTCTCTCTCTCTCCTACAAAATGGCCAGCTTAATCCCCCCACCTCCTCGCGGCGTCATAAAATGGTGTCCCTGGTCACCAGCTGCAGGAAATACAACACCAATATATTTTTTTTCCCCCACACATGCACCTCTGCAGTTGTTACCCGAGACCAATTGACTCACATACTACCTGCCGCCACCTGCTGTACTGTGGGAGTGTGAGGGATTGTGGGAGTGTGAGGGATTGTGGTGGTGTACTGTGGGAGTGTAAGGGATTGTGGGAGTGTATTGTGGGAGTGTGAGGGATTGTGGTAGTGTGTGAGGGAGTGTGGGGGATTGTGGTGATGGTGGAGAATTATTGGTCCGACATGCAGAGAGAGAGAGAGAGAGAGAGAGAGAGAGAGAGAGAGAGAGAGAGAGAGAGAGAGAGAGAGAGAGAGAGAGAGAGAGAGAGAGAGAGAGAGTTAATAACGTAACACCATCATAGTTAATCTCCCAGCCAGGATGACTGACGTTACCACTTACTGAATATTATTAGTCGTTATTACAAATATTACCCCCAAAATATTCCTTTCTCTTTAACCCATCGACTTTAATTCTTGATCGCTGATAGATTAATATTGTCCTTTGCAATATCACTAAACAATATGATTTACCGTATCCTTGCAACCTTGTTTATCGAGTACATCTGATAGCAGCTCTTGACAGATCCTTCTCATACGTGTCTACCGATGACAGCTCCCTGACAGCCACCGATGTAATATTACGGGTCTCAGTTGTCATAATCCTCATCCTACTGACACATCCCGGATACATCCTTGACACATCTCCTCTAAATCTGGTGGTAATTAAACTCCTCCCGTGTACGATTATGGCTGAAATCGGGAAATGTGTGTGTTTTCCTTCCCGATTTCTGACGCGATATATTTTTGCCTTATGTGACCTGAACTAACTTGACCTGACCTGACTCACTCCTTGTCAGTCATCCACCATCTGTCATTCAAGGTTGTCAATCATTCACCATAAGGTCATTTTAGGTTGTCAGTCATCCACTATTTGTCATCTTAGGTTGTCAGTCATCCACCATCTGTCATCCTACCCATCACCTCTCACCTTAGCTTGGAACTCAGCTATCACCTTAGCTTGGGACTCAGCCATTACCTTAGCTTGGGACTCAGTCATTACCTTATCCTTAACCTTCAGACACTCTTGGGCCAAACCAGCTAAGCTCTTGGGTCTTGGCCGGAAAATAAACACAGTTCTTTTTCCTCCGTGATCCTACAGAAGTCCCGGCGAGTTCCTTTTACGGGTTCTTGGCGGGTTTCTGGTGAGGGTCCTAGGCAGGTCATGGCGGGATATTAACGGGGATCCTGGTGGGTTCCTGGCGTGATCCTAGCAGAGTCTAATGGGGTCCTGATGGGGTCCTGGTGGTGGTCCTGGAGGGGTCTGCCTGGGAGCACTCACCAAGTGTTTTGCTACCGTTCCACAAAAACATCCTTGAGGCTTTGGCTTTGCATATATAATCCATTTATCTTCGCTATTGGACTACAAATATGGGGTGTTATTGCTATCAGTGGACTATGTTTGTCGATAGTGTGTTGGCTGTGTTGTGACTACGGTGGTGGAGATGATGGAGAGACTGTCTTGCTTTTTTGCTGGGGATGGTGTTGTGGTGTTATGGTGGTGGTGGTGGTGATAAAGTGTCTATTTGTATGTTGGAGATAGTGTGGATGGTGTTGTAGTGGTGGTAGATGTTGAGATTATATTGTTGTGGCATTATTGATACTATTGTGATCCTCTCTCTCTCTCTCTCTCTCTCTCTCTCTCTCTCTCTCTCTCTCTCTCTCTCTCTCTCTCTCTTTCGACGTTTCAATTTCTCTTTCATTCTCTTTGTGTTCGCCTGTCTATCTATTCCCACACACACACACACACACACACACACACACACACACACACACACACACACACACACACACACATAAATCTATCGCTGAATAAAGTCACACAGAAAGAAATTATAGTTTCCATTAAACATTAATTTTAATAAAAAAAGAGGAAAAAAAAAAAACGCACACAAAATACCCGAGTGAAAAGTTGTGTTCTAATTTAGATCTGGTAATTAATTCCTCTCCCAAATAAAACTCGTCGATGCGATTAACTTTCGGTAAAAAAAAAAAACTTGTTTACAGAATAGTTGGAGAAGTGACTATCCTTGTCAGCCTAGAGATGGCTTATGGGGAAGGGGGTGCCGGCTGTGTTAATGGCGAGGTTGTGTTGGTTAATATTGAAGCTGTGTTGGTTAATATTGAAGCTGTAGTTGGTTAATATTGAAGCTGTGTTGGTTAATATTGAAGCTGTGTTGGTTGATATTGAAGCTGTGTTGGTTGATATTGAAGCTGTGTTGGTTAGTATTGAAGCTGTGTTGGTTAATATTGAAGCTGTAGTTGGTTAGTATTGAAGCTGTGTTGGTTAATATTGAAGCTGTGTTGGTTCATATTGAAGCTGTGTTGGTTAGTATTGAAGCTGTGTTGGTTAATATTGAAGCTGTGTTGGTTAGTATTGAAGCTGTGTTGGTTAATATTGAAGCTGTGTTGGTTAGTATTGAAGCTGTGTTGGTTAATATTGAAGCTGTGTTGGTTAGTATTGAAGCTGTGTTGGTTAATATTAAAGCTGTGTTGGTTAGTATTGAAGCTGTGTTGGTTAATATTGAAGCTGTGTTGGTTAATATTGAAGCTGTGTTGGTTAATATTGAAGCTGTGTTGGTTGATATTGAAGCTGTGTTGGTTAATATTGAAGCTGTGTTGGTTAATATTGAAGCTGTGTTGGTTAATATTGAAGCTGTGTTGGTTAATATTGAAGCTGTGTTGGTTAGTATTGAAGCTGTGTTGGTTGATATTGAAGCTGTGTTGGTTAATATTGAAGCTGTAGTTGGTTAGTATTGAAGCTGTGTTGGTTCATATTGAAGTTGTGTTGGTTAATATTGAAGCTGTGTTGGTTAATATTGAAGCTGTAGTTGGTTAATATTGAAGCTGTGTTGGTTAATATTGAAGCTGTGTTGGTTGATATTGAAGTTGTGTTGGTAAATATTGAAGCTGTGTTGGTTAATATTGAAGCTGTGTTGGTTAATATTGAAGCTGTGTTGGTTAATATTGAAGCTGTGTTGGTTAATATTAAAGCTGTAGTTGGTTAATATTGAAGTTGTGTTGGTAAATATTGAAGCTGTGTTGGTTAATATTGAAGCTGTGTTGGTTAATATTGAAGCTGTGTTGGTTAATATTGAAGCTGTGTTGGTTAATATTGAAGCTGTGTTGGTTAATATTGAAGCTGTGTTGGTTAATATTGAAGCTGTGTTGGTTAATATTGAAGCTGTGTTGGTTTATATTGAAGTTGTGTTGGTTAATATTGAAGCTGTGTTGGTTAATATTGAAGCTGTGTTGGTTAATATTGAAGCTGTGTTGGTTAATATTGAAGCTGTGTTGGTTAATATTGAAGCTGTGTTGGTTAATATTGAAGCTGTGTTGGTTAATATTGAAGCTGTGTTGGTTAATATTGAAGCTGTGTTGGTTAATATTGAAGCTGTGTTGGTTAATATTGAAGCTGTGTTGGTTAATATTGAAGCTGTGTTGGTTAATATTGAAGCTGTGTTGGTTAATATTGAAGCTGTGTTGGTTAATATTGAAGCTGTGTTGGTTAATATTGAAGCTGTAGTTGGTTAATATTGAAGCTGTGTTGGTTAATATTGAAGCTGTGTTGGTTGATATTGAAGCTGTGTTGGTTAATATTGAAGCTGTGTTGGTTAATATTGAAGCTGTGTTGGTTAATATTGAAGCTGTGTTGGTTAATATTGAAGCTGTGTTGGTTAATATTGAAGTTGTGTTGGTTAATATTGAAGCTGTTGTTGGTTAATGTTTGAAGCTGTTGTTGGTTAGTGTTGAAGCTGATGTTGGTTAATGTTTAAAGCTGCTGTTGGTTAATGTTTGAAGCTGTTGTTGGTTAGTGTTGAAGCTGATGTTGGTTAATGTTTAAAGCTGCTGTTGGTTAATGTTTGAAGCTGTTGTTGGTTAATTTTTGAAGCTGATGTTGGTTAATGTTTGAAGCTGCTGTTGGTTAATGTTTGAAGCTGTTGTTGGTTAATTTTTGAAGCTGCTGTTGGTTAATGTTTAAAGCTGATGTTGGTTAATGGTAAAATATTTATCTCAAGTTTTCTCTCCGTCCCTTCCTCCTATCCTTCTCTTCTCTCTATGTATTTTTAGATGTTTTCCCCTAGTTCATCTCCCTATTTCTCTCGTTGTTCCTTCCACCCTTTATCTCCCTATCTTTCTTCCTTCCTCTTATTTCTCTCTCCCATCCTCACTTTTTTCTCTCCCTCCCTCCCTGTCTCTCCCCATCTCTCTTTTCCATAACTCTCTCCCTCCCTTCCCCTCTCTCTCTTTCTCCCTACCTCTTTCCCTCACGTTAGTTACCTTCCCTTCTTCATTTCTCTCTCTCTCTCTCTCTCTCTCTCTCTCTCTCTCTCTCTCTCTCTCTCTCTCCGTCTCTCCTGCTCCACCTTAACGCCCCCTTTTCCGCCTGTTCCTTCTCGTCCTCGTCTTTTTTCTCGTGTGTATTTCCCCCTTTTCCTCCTTCCTCTCTTCCTGTCTCCCAATCTGTTCCATCCTCCTTTTCCTGCTTCTACTTTTTTATTTTCATTTCCTCCTCCTCTTCCTCCCTACCTTACTGTCATCCCCCTCCACCACCTCTTCTTCCTCCTCTTCCATCTTGCCTTCCTCTCCTCCGTCTCCCACCTCTTTCTCCTCCTAAGTTCTACCTGCCTCCTACCTCTTCCTCCCTTTTTCCTTTCTTCATTCTCTCCACCTTCTACCTCCTCCACTTTTTCCTCTTCCACCTCCTCTTCCTCCCCCTCCGCTTCCCCTTTCTCCCCCTCCCCTGGGAGATCAGTAGCTCACACTCAGTATATAAAATGCTATGTTAAATTTTTAAAACTCAAGGACTGAATCTTTTCCTTTTCTTGACGTGTGTCTTCTTTCCTGTACGTGTACGTGTACGTGTGTGTGTGTGTGTGTGTGTGTGTGTGTGTGTGTGTGTGTGTGTGTGTGTGTGTGTGTGTGTGTGTATGTGTGTGTGTGTGTGTGTGTGTTAGCCTTGTTTATGCTTCTTTATACCCGTTCATGACAGTTAATCTCCATGTATGACACTTTATAGCCATTTATGACAGCTAAACCTACTTTTATGACTCTTTCTAACCGTTTATGACAGTTTATAACCGTTTATGACAGTTTATAACCGTTTATACCTGTTTACAATTAATCTGTTTGTCTCTCCTACAGGTGAGGTCATCGTTGGCTTTTCTAACAGACAGACGTAAGTAAGTACCTGCCTCACAGCTCAAATTATTTATATTATGAAATCATCTTTAGGTTGCCCCCTTCCCCCCCCCCCCCACCCCGATTATTTCCCCTTAAAATTAACCACTCGATAACTTTCCTTTAACCTAACCTCAATCAATTTAACCTAACCTAACTTGATCTAACGTAATTTAACCCAACCTAACAGAACCTAAAAATAGCCAAACCTACCTTAACTTAAACTAACCAAATTCAACCGAACTTAACCTAAACCCACCAGGTAGTGTTAGGGTGGTTAATCAACAGGTAAAATAAGGTAGAGTCGAATTTTCAGGTGATCCCAATATTAAAAACAGATTGGGAGGTCAAAACAGGTTACTAATATTTATAAACAGAAATAATAATGCTCCCAGAAGCTCACGGGGGCCTGGACAGCTGATTAGGGTTTCTTAACTTACAAACAGACGCTCCGGGGCGCTCATGAAGGATGGGAGAGTGGAGGGGTGGAGGGTAAACAGCTAATTAATATACGTATGTAAACAATGAATAATTCTGGGGGATTTAAACAGGTGATTAGCAAATGTAAACAAAAAGAAAGATGTTGGTGAAGGTTCTGAGAGAGAGAGAGAGAGAGAGAGAGAGAGAGAGAGAGAGAGAGAGAGAGAGAGAGAGAGAGAGAGAGAGAGAGAGAGAGAGAGGAAAAATAAGAAATGGAAGATAAAATAAAAAGGGAAAGGACGATAAAACGAATGAAAGCCAAAAATAATAGAACGAAAGAAAGAAAATAGAAAGAGAAAGAGAGAATGAAAATAATAAAAACGAAAGAGAAAAAAAAAGGTATAAAAAAAAAGAGAAATAAAGTGAACAAATTTAAAATCAAAAGTTAAAAAGTAAAAATAAAAATACAAGGACAACAAATATTTCTCCTCCTAACACACAAACAAACACATTACCCAAACAAAACCACAAACAAACACTACTCAAACAAGACCACAAACAAACACTACTCAAACAAGACCACAAACAAACACTACCCAAACAAGACCACAAACAAACACTACTCAAACAAGACCACAAACACACTACCCAAACAACCACACTACCCAAACAACCACACTACCCAAACAACCACACAAACAAAACACCAAAACAAGCAAAATCTAAAGACGCAGGATAAACAAGCAGCTGTTGTGTGCATTCAAAAACGGCCAGAAATACACAGAGAGACAGACAGACAAATGGTAGAGCATACAGCTACTGGTTCTCAACTACTTGGAGGCGTATGCAAATTAAGTGTGTCAGTCAGTTGATGTACCCAGAAGCAGAGGGAGAGACCGGTGTGTGTGTGTGTGTGTGTGTGTGTGTGTGTGTGTGTGTGGTTAGTTGGAAGGTAGGTAAGTGGGCTTGTGGGTGGGTGTTGATGTGTGTGAGTGCAACGGAGAGAGAGAGAGAGAGAGAGAGAGAGAGAGAGAGAGAGAGAGAGAGAGAGAGAGAGTTTCTTCCCAGACGTTCCCAGGAGAGAGGGTGTGTGTGTGTACGTTACGACCCACTGAGGTACACAAGTACACAAGGGTCGGGCTGGTGGTGGTGCCTGTGTACCTACACCCAAGGTCCGTGTGTGTGTGTGTGTGTGTTTTTTTGTGTTTGTTTATCTTTATGTGTGTGTGTGTATGTGTGTGCGCGTGCTTTTGCATATATACATTCGCTACACACACACACACACACACTAAACCACCCACAAACACAGCTACACCCACAAGCAAACACCAGCTCCTCACCCCCAAACCAAACACATCTAAAAAAATATATATGTATATATACGAAACTGACTTTTAGAAATTCACCCAAAACCTCCGTACCACAAACACCGCCAAATGTTTATTATTAACTCGGTTATAACGAGCATTTAATAACGTCAGAGAAAAAAACCCACAAACATTATATTTATTCCCCAAATGTGTCTTTTTTTGTCCGTTTTTATGTTACGTACCGGGTTTTTTTTTCTTTCCATTTTGGCGGGAAGGTTTGCGGTGAGCGGAAGTGTTGATGTGAGACAAACAATCTGGTTTACTTAACATATTGACACTGGGGTAGGAGGTAGGTAGGTAGGTAGCC
>CAUDMG010002844.1:0-32500 GCA_958450375.1 Homarus gammarus
CCGAACCCTAAGACCTATCTATTCCCATGCACTCCGCGCCCCTTTTCTCAAAGCCACTCCAACCCGATCCAATTCACTCTCCCCTCATGAACGTAGCTTTCATCCACCCCCCCCCTTCGTTCTCCCTCAGCCAGGGCCTCCCCCCCCCCCCTCGGTGCGCACGAGGACTCCAAAGAATGTGCGCTATCTCCCAGAACGCTCCGCGACACCCGCCAGCCACTTTTTCCCACCCACTCATAACAACAGCCTCCACACCACACACTCCTACACAACAGCCTCACACCCCACACTCCTACACAACAGCCTCAACCCCCACACTCCTACACAACAGCCTCACACCCCACACTCCTACACAGCAGCCTCACACCCACACTCCTACACAGCTGCCTCACACCCCACACTATTACACAACAGCCTCACACCCCACACTCCTACACAGCAGCCTCACACCCCCACAGTCATACACAGCAGCCTCACACCCAACAACAGCCTCACACCCCACACTAATACACAGCAGCTCACACCCCACACTCCTCACAGCAGCCTACACCCACACCCTACAAGAAGCTCACACCCCACACTACTAAACAGAGCCTCACACCCCACACTCCTACACAGCAGCCAACACCCCACACTCCTACACAACAGCCTCACACCCCACACTCCTACACAACAGCCTCACACCCCACACTCCTACACAGCAGCCTCACACCCCACACTCCTACACAGCAGCCTCACACCCCACACAACAGCCTCACACCCCACACTCCTACACAGCATCCTCACACCCCACACCCCTACACAGCAGCCTCACACCCCACACTCCTACACAACAGCCTCACACCCCACACTCCTACACAGCAGCCTCACACCCCACACTCCTACACAACAGCCTCACACCCCACACTCCTACACAGCAGCCTCACACCTCACATTCCTACACAGCAGCCTCACCCCACACTCCTACACAACAGCCTCACACCCCACTCGTTACACAACAGCCTCACACCCCACACTCATACACAACAGCCTCACACCCCACACTCCTACACAGCAGCCTCACACCCCACACTCCTACACAACAGCTCACACCCCACACTCCTACACAGCAGCCTCACACCCCACACTCCTACACAACAGCCTCACACCCCACACTCCTACACAGCTGCCTCACACCCCACACTACTACACAACAGCCTCACACCCCACACTCCTACACAGCAGCCTCACACCCCACACTCCTACACAGCAGCCTCACACCCCACACAACAGCCTCACACCCCACACTAATACACAGCAGCCTCACACCCCACACTCCTACACAGCAGCCTCACACCCCACACCCCTACACAGCAGCCTCACACCCCACACTACTACACAGCAGCCTCACACCCCACACTCCTACACAACAGCCTCACACCCACACTCCTAAACAACAGCCTCACACCCCACACTCCTACACAGCAGCCTCACACCCCACACAACAGCCTCACACCCCACACTCATACACAGCAGCCTCACACCCCACACTCCTACACAACAGCCTCACACCCCACACTCCTACACAACAGCCTCACACCCCACACTCTAACAACAGCCTCACACCCCACACTCCTACACAACAGCCTCACACCCCACACTCCTACACAACAGCCTCACACCCCACACTCATACACAGCAGCCTCACACCCCACACTCATACACAGCAGCCTCACACCCCACACTCCTACACAACAGCCTCACACCCCACACTCCTACACAGCAGCCTCACACCCCACACTCCTACACAACAGCCTCACACCCCACACTCATACACAGCAGCCTCACACCCCACACTCCTACACAACAGCCTCACACCCCACACTCCTACACAGCAGCCTCACACCCCACACAACAGTTCACACCCCACACTATACACAGCAGCCTCACACCCCACACTCCTACACAGCAGCCTCACACCCCACACCCCTACACAGCAGCCTCACACCCCACACTATACACAACAGCCTCACACCCCACACTCCTACACAACAGCCTCACACCCCACACTCCTACACACAGCCTCACACCCCACACTCTTACACAACAGCCTCACACCCCACACTCATACACAGCAGCCTCACACCCCACACTCCTACACGGCAGCCTCCACCCCACACTCCTACACAGCTACATCCACATCACACACCAGCCTCACACCCCACACTCCACACAGCAGCCTCACACCCCACACTCATACACAGCAGCCTCACACCCCACACTCCTACACAGCAGCCTCACACCCCACACTCCTACACAACAGCCTCACACCCCACACTCCTACACAACAGCCTCACACCCCACACTCCTACACAGCAGCCTCACACCCCACACTCTACACAGCAGCCTCACACCCCACACTCCTACACAACAGCCTCACACCCCACACTCCTACACAACAGCCTCACACCCCACACTCATACACAACAGCCTCACACCCCACACTCCTACACAACAGCCTCACACCCCACACTCCTACACAGCAGCCTCACACCCCACACTACTACACAACAGCCTCACACCCCACACTCCTACACAACAGCCTCACACCCCACACTCCTACACAACAGCCTCACACCCCACACTCCTACACAACAGCCTCACACCCCACACTCCTACACAGCAGCCTCACACCCACACTCCTACACAGCAGCCTCACACCCCACACTCTACACAACAGCCTCACACCCCACACTCTACACACAGCCTCACACCCCACACTCCTACACAACAGCCTCACACCCCACACTCCTACACAACAGCCTCACACCCCACACTCCTACACAACAGCCTCACACCCCACACTCCTACACAGCAGCCTCACACCCCACACTCCTACACAGCAGCCTCACACCCCACACTCCTACACAACAGCCTCACACCCCACACTCATACACAGCAGCCTCACACCCACACTCCTACACAGCAGCCTCACACCCCACACAACAGCCTCACACCCCACACTCATACACAGCAGCCTCACACCCCACACTCCTACACAGCAGCCTCACACCCCACACTCCTACACAGCAGCCTCACACCCCACACCACTACACAGCAGCCTCACACCCCACACTCCTACACAGCAGCCTCACACCCCACACTCCTACACAACAGCCTCACACCCCACACTCCTACACAACAGCCTCACACCCCACACTCCTACACAGCAGCCTCACACCCCACACTCCTACACAGCAGCCTCACACCCCACACAACAGCCTCACACCCCACACTCCTACACAGCATCCTCACACCCCACACCCCTACACAGCAGCCTCACACCCCACACTCCACACAACAGCCTCACACCCCACACTCCTACACAGCAGCCTCACACCCCACACTCCTACACAACAGCCTCACACCCCACACTCCTACACAGCAGCCTCACACCCACACTCCTACACAGCAGCCTCACACCCCACACTCCTACACAACAGCCTCACACCCCACACTCCTACACAACAGCCTCACACCCCACACTCATACACAACAGCCTCACACCCCACACTCCTACACAGCAGCCTCACACCCCACACTCCTACACAACAGCCTCACACCCCACACTCCTACACAGCAGCCTCACACCCCACACTCCTACACAACAGCCTCACACCCCACACTCATACACAGCAGCCTCACACCCCACACTATTACACAACAGCCTCACACCCCACACTCCTACACAGCAGCCTCACACCCCACACTCCTACACAGCAGCCTCACACCCCACACAACAGCCTCACACCCCACACTCATACACAGCAGCCTCACACCCCACACTCCTACACAGCAGCCTCACACCCCACACCCCTACACAGCAGCCTCACACCCCACACTCCTACACAGCAGCCTCACACCCCACACTCATACACAACAGCCTCACACCCACACTCCTACACAAGAGCCTCACACCCCACACTCCTACACAGCTGCCTCACACCCCACACAACAGCCTCACACCCCACACTACTACACAGCAGCCTCACACCCCACACTCCTACACAACAGCCTCACACCCCACACTCCTACACAACAGCCTCACACCCACACTCCTACACAACAGCCTCACACCCCACACTCATACACAACAGCCTCACACCCCACACTCCTACACAACAGCCTCACACCCCACACTCCTACACAGCAGCCTCACACCCCACACTCATACACAGCAGCCTCACACCCCACACTCCTACACAACAGCCTCACACCCCACACTCCTACACAGCAGCCTCACACCCCACACTCCTACACAACAGCCTCACACCCCACACTCATACACAGCAGCCTCACACCCCACACTCCTACACAACAGCCTCACACCCCACACTCCTACACAGCAGCCTCACACCCCACACAACAGCCTCACACCCCACACTCATACACAGCAGCCTCACACCCCACACTCCTACACAGCAGCCTCACACCCCACACTCCTACACAGCAGCCTCACACCCCACACTCATACACAACAGCCTCACACCCCACACTCCTACACAACAGCCTCACACCCCACACTCCTACACACAGCCTCACACCCCACACTCGTTACACAACAGCCTCACACCCCACACTCATACACAGCAGCCTCACACCCCACACTCCTACACAACAGCCTCACACCCCACACTCCTACACACAGCCTCACACCCACACTCACACACAGTAGCCTCACACCCCACACTCCACACAGCAGCCTCACACCCCACACTCATACACAGCAGCCTCACACCCCACACTCCTACACAACAGCCTCACACCCCACACTCCTACACAACAGCCTCACACCCCACACTCCTACACAACAGCCTCACACCCCACACTCCTACACAGCAGCCTCACACCCACACTCCTACACAGCAGCCTCACACCCCACACTCCTACACAACAGCCTCACACCCCACACTCCTACACAACAGCCTCACACCCCACACTCGTTACACAACAGCCTCACACCCCACACTCCTACACAACAGCCTCACACCCCACACTCCTACACAGCAGCCTCACACCCCACACTCCTACACAACAGCCTCACACCCCACACTCCTACACAACAGCCTCACACCCCACACTCCTACACAACAGCCTCACACCCCACACTCCTACACAACAGCCTCACACCCCACACTCCTACACAGCAGCCTCACACCCCACACCTCCACAGCAGCCTCACACCCCACACTCCTACACAACAGCCTCACACCCCACACTCCTACACAACAGCCTCACACCCACACTCCTACACAACAGCCTCACACCCCACACTCCTACACAACAGCCTCACACCCCACACTCCTACACAACAGCCTCACACCCCACACTCCTACACAGCAGCCTCACACCCCACACTCCTACACAGCTGCCTCACACCCCACACTACTACACAACAGCCTCACACCCCACACTCATACACAGCAGCCTCACACCCCACACTCCTACACAGCAGCCTCACACCCCACACAACAGCCTCACACCCCACACTAATACACAGCAGCCTCACACCCCACACTCCTACACAGCAGCCTCACACCCCACACTCCTACACAGCAGCCTCACACCCCACACTCCTACACAGCAGCCTCACACCCACACTCCTACACAGCAGCCTCACACCCCACACTCCTACACAACAGCCTCACACCCCACACTCCTACACAGCAGCCTCACACCCCACACTCCTACACAGCAGCCTCACACCCCACACAACAGCCTCACACCCACACTCCTACACAGCAGCCTCACACCCCACACTCCTACACAGCAGCCTCACACCCCACACTCCTACACAACAGCCTCACACCCCACACTCCTACACAGCAGCCTCACACCCACACTCCTACACACAGCCTCACACCCCACACTCCTACACAACAGCCTCACACCCCACACTCCTACACAGCAGCCTCACACCCCACACTCCTACACAGCAGCCTCACACCCCACACTCCTACACAACAGCCTCACACCCCACACTCCTACACAACAGCCTCACACCCCACACTCCTACACAGCAGCCTCACACCCCACACTCCTACACAACAGCCTCACACCCCACACTCCTACACAACAGCCTCACACCCCACACTCCTACACAGCAGCCTCACACCCCACACACCACTACACAGCAGCCTCACACCCTTCACTCCTACACATCAGCCTCACACCCCACACTCAAACATCACAGCCTCACACCCCACACTCCTACACAGCAGCCTCACACCCCACACTCCTACACAGCAGCCTCACACCCCACACTCCTACACAACAGCCTCACACCCCACACTCCTACACACAGCCTCACACCCCACACTCCCACACAGCAGCCTCACACCCCACACTCCTACACAACAGCCTCACACCCACACTCTACACACAGCCTCACACCACACACTCCTACACACAGCCTCACACCCCACACTCCTACACAGCAGCCTCACACCCCACACTCCTACACAACAGCCTCACACCCCACACTCCTACACAACAGCCTCACACCCCACACTCCTACACAACAGCCTCACACCCCACACTCCTACACAGCAGCCTCACACCCCACACTCCTACACAGCAGCCTCACACCCCACACTCCTACACAACAGCCTCACACCCCACACTCCTACACAACAGCCTCACACCCCACACTCCTACACAGCAGCCTCACACCCCACAACAGCCTCACACCCCTACACAGCAGCCTCACACCCCACACTCCTACACAGCAGCCTCACACCCCACACTCCTACACAACAGCCTCACACCCCACACTCCTACACAGCAGCCTCACACCCCACACTCCTACACAACAGCCTCACACCCCACACTCCTACACAACAGCCTCACACCCCACACTCGTTACACAACAGCCTCACACCCCACACTCCTACACAGCAGCCTCACACCCCACACTCCTACACAGCAGCCTCACACCCCACACTCATACACAGCAGCCTCACACCCCACACTCCTACACAACAGCCTCACACCCCACACTCCTACACACAGCCTCACACCCCACACTCCTACACACAGCCTCACACCCACACTCTACACAGCAGCCTCACACCCCACACTCCTACACAGCAGCCTCACACCCCACACTCCTACACAGCAGCCTCACACCCCACACTCCTACACAACAGCCTCACACCCCACACTCCTACACAACAGCCTCACACCCCACACTCCTACACAACAGCCTCACACCCCACACTCCTACACAACAGCCTCACACCCCACACTCCTACACAGCAGCCTCACACCCCACACTCCTACACAGCAGCCTCACACCCCACACTCCTACACAACAGCCTCACACCCCACACTCCTACACAACAGCCTCACACCCCACACTCCTACACACAGCCTCACACCCCACACTCCTACACAGCAGCCTCACACCCCACACTCCTACACAACAGCCTCACACCCCACACTCCTACACAGCAGCCTCACACCCCACACTCCTACACAGCAGCCTCACACCCCACACTCCTACACAACAGCCTCACACCCCACACTCCTACACACAGCCTCACACCCCACACTCCTACACAGCAGCCTCACACCCCACACTCCTACACAGCAGCCTCACACCCCACACTCCTACACAACAGCCTCACACCCCACACTCCTACACAACAGCCTCACACCCCACACTCCTACACAGCAGCCTCACACCCCACACTCCTACACAACAGCCTCACACCCCACACTCCTACACAGCAGCCTCACACCCCACACTCCTACACAGCAGCCTCACACCCCACACTCCACAACAGCCTCACACCCCACACTCATACACAGCAGCCTCACACCCCACACTCCTACACAGCAGCCTCACACCCCACACTCCTACACAGCAGCCTCACACCCCACACTCCTACACAGCAGCCTCACACCCCACACTCCTACACAACAGCCTCACACCCCACACTCCTACACAACAGCCTCACACCCCACACTCCTACACAACAGCCTCACACCCCACACTCCACACAGCCTCACCCTACACAACAGCCTCACACCCCACACTCATACACAGCAGCCTCACACCCCACACTCCTACACAACAGCCTCACACCCCACACTCCTACACAACAGCCTCACACCCCACACTCCTACACAGCAGCCTCACACCCCACACTCCTACACAACAGCCTCACACCCCACACTCCTACACACAGCCTCACACCCCACACTCCTACACAGCAGCCTCACACCCCACACTACTACACAACAGCCTCACACCCCACACTCCTACACAACAGCCTCACACCCCACACTCCTACACAACAGCCTCACACCCCACACTCCTACACAGCAGCCTCACACCCCACACTCCTACACAACAGCCTCACACCCCACACTCCTACACAGCAGCCTCACACCCCACACTCCTACACAACAGCCTCACACCCCACACTCCTACACAGCAGCCTCACACCCCACACTCCTACACAACAGCCTCACACCCCACACTCCTACACAACAGCCTCACACCCCACACTCCTACACAGCAGCCTCACACCCACACTCTACACACAGCCTCACACCCCACACTCCTACACAGCAGCCTTACACCCCACACGAATACACAGCAGCCTCACACCCACACTCCTACACACAGCCTCACACCCCACACTCATACACAACAGCCTCACACCCCACACTCCTACACAACAGCCTCACACCCCACACCCCTACACAGCAGCCTCACACCCCACACTCCTACACAGCAGCCTCACACCCCACACTACACAGCCTCACACCCCACACTCCTACACAGCAGCCTCACACCCCACACTCCTACACAGCAGCCTCACACCCCACACTCCTACACAACAGCCTCACACCCACACTCCTACACAGCAGCCTCACACCCCACACTCCTACACAACAGCCTCACACCCCACACTCCTACACAGCAGCCTCACACCCCACACTCCTACACAGCAGCCTCACACCCCACACTCCTACACAACAGCCTCACACCCCACACTCCTACACAACAGCCTCACACCCCACACTCCTACACAACAGCCTCACACCCCACACTCCTACACAGCAGCCTCACACCCCACACTCCTACACAACAGCCTCACACCCCACACTCTACACAACAGCCTCACACCCCACACTCCTACACAACAGCCTCACACCCCACACTCCTACACAGCAGCCTCACACCCCACACTCATACACAACAGCCTCACACCCCACACTCCTACACAGCAGCCTCACACCCCACACCCTACACAGCAGCCTCACACCCCACACAACAGCCTCACACCCCACACTATACACAGCAGCCTCACACCCCACACTCCTACACAGCAGCCTCACACCCCACACTCCTACACAGCAGCCTCACACCCCACACTACTACACAGCAGCCTCACACCCCACACTCATACACAACAGCCTCACACCCCACACTCCTACACAACAGCCTCACACCCCACACTCCTACACAGCAGCCTCACACCCCACACAACAGCCTCACACCCCACACTACTACACAGCAGCCTCACACCCCACACTCCTACACAACAGCCTCACACCCCACACTCCTACACAACAGCCTCACACCCACACTCCTACACAACAGCCTCACACCCCACACTCATACACAACAGCCTCACACCCCACACTCCTACACAACAGCCTCACACCCCACACTCCTACACAGCAGCCTCACACCCCACACTCCTACACAGCAGCCTCACACCCCACACTCCTACACAACAGCCTCACACCCCACACTCCTACACAGCAGCCTCACACCCCACACTCCTACACAACAGCCTCACACCCCACACTCATACACAGCAGCCTCACACCCCACACTCCTACACAACAGCCTCACACCCCACACTCCTACACAGCAGCCTCACACCCCACACAACAGCCTCACACCCCACACTCATACACAGCAGCCTCACACCCCACACTCCTACACAGCAGCCTCACACCCCACACCCTACACAGCAGCCTCACACCCCACACTCCTACACAACAGCCTCACACCCCACACTCCTACACAACAGCCTCACACCCCACACTCCTACACACAGCCTCACACCCCACACTCGTTACACAACAGCCTCACACCCCACACTCATACACAGCAGCCTCACACCCCACACTCCTACACAACAGCCTCACACCCCACACTCCTACACATCAGCCTCACACCCCACACTCAAACACACAGCCTCACACCCCACACTCCTACACAGCAGCCTCACACCCCACACTCCTACACAGCAGCCTCACACCCCACACTCCTACACAACAGCCTCACACCCCACACTCCTACACACCAGCCTCCACCCACACTCCTACACACGCCTCACACTCACATCACCACAGCCTCACACCCCACACTCCTACACAGCAGCCTCACACCCCACACTCCTACACAGCAGCCTCACACCCCACACTCCTACACAGCAGCCTCACACCCCACACTCCTACACAGCAGCCTCACACCCCACACTCTACACAACAGCCTCACACCCCACACTCATACACAGCAGCCTCACACCCCACACTCCTACACAGCAGCCTCACACCCCACACAACAGCCTCACACCCCACACTCATACACAGCAGCCTCACACCCCACACTCCTACACAGCAGCCTCACACCCCACACTCCTACACAACAGCCTCACACCCCACACTCCTACACACAGCCTCACACCCCACACTCCTACACAGCAGCCTCACACCCCACACTCCTACACAACAGCCTCACACCCCACACTCCTACACAGCAGCCTCACACCCCACACTCCTACACAACAGCCTCACACCCCACACTCCTACACAACAGCCTCACACCCCACACTCATACACAACAGCCTCACACCCCACACTCCTACACACAGCCTCACACCCCACACTCCTACACAACAGCCTCACACCCCACACCCCTACACAGCAGCCTCACACCCCACACTCCTACACAACAGCCTCACACCCCACACTCCTACACAACAGCCTCACACCCCACACTCCTACACAACAGCCTCACACCCCACACTCCTACACAACAGCCTCACACCCCACACTCCTACACAGCAGCCTCACACCCCACACTCCTACACAACAGCCTCACACCCCACACTCCTACACAACAGCCTCACACCCCACACTCCTACACAAAGGCCACACACTCCTACACAACAGCCTCACACCCCACACTCATACACAACAGCCTCACACCCCACACTCCTACACAGCAGCCTCACACCCCACACTCCTACACACAAGCCTCACACCCACACTCCTACACATCAGCCTCACACCCCACACTCATACACAGCAGCCTCACACCCCACACTCCTACACAGCAGCCTCACACCCCACACTCCTACACAACAGCCTCACACCCCACACTCCTACACAACAGCCTCACACCCCACACTCCTACACAGCAGCCTCACACCCCACACTCCTACACAGCAGCCTCACACCCCACACTCCTACACAACAGCCTCACACCCCACACTCCTACACAACAGCCTCACACCCCACACTCCTACACAGCAGCCTCACACCCCACACTCCTACACAGCAGCCTCACACCCCACACTCCTACACAGCAGCCTCACACCCCACACTCCTACACAGCAGCCTCACACCCCACACTCCTACACAGCAGCCTCACACCCACACACAACAGCCTCACACCCCACACTAATACACAGCAGCCTCACACCCCACACTCCTACACAGCAGCCTCACACCCCACACTCCTACACAGCAGCCTCACACCCCACACTCTACACAACAGCCTCACACCCCACACTCCTACACAGCAGCCTCACACCCCACACTCCTACACAGCAGCCTCACACCCCACACAACAGCCTCACACCCCACACTACTACACAGCAGCCTCACACCCCACACTCCTACACAACAGCCTCACACCCCACACTCCTACACAACAGCCTCACACCCCACACTCCTACACAGCAGCCTCACACCCCACACTCCTACACAACAGCCTCACACCCCACACTCCTACACAACAGCCTCACACCCCACACTCCTACACAACAGCCTCACACCCCACACTCATACACACAGCCTCACACCCCACACTCCTACACAGCAGCCTCACACCCCACACTCCTACACAACAGCCTCACACCCCACTCCTACACAACAGCCTCACACCCCACACTCCTACACAACAGCCTCACACCCCACACAACAGCCTCACACCCACACTCCTACACAGCTGCCTCACACCCCACACTCCTACACACAGCCTCACACCCCACACTCCTACACAACAGCCTCACACCCCACACCCCTACACAGCAGCCTCACACCCAACATTCCTACACAACAGCCTCACACCCCACACTCCTACACAGCAGCCTCACACCCCACACTCCTACACAGCAGCCTCACGCCCCACACTCCTACACAACAGCCTCACACCCCACACTCATACACAACAGCCTCACACCCCACACTCCTACACAGCAGCCTCACACCCCACACTCCTACACAACAGCCTCACACCCCACACTCATACACAGCAGCCTCACACCCCACACTCATACACAACAGCCTCACACCCCACACTCCTACACACAGCCTCACCCCACTCACACACGCTCACACTCACTACACACAGCAGCCTCACACCCCACACTCCTACACAGCAGCCTCACACCCCACACTCTACACAACAGCCTCACACCCCACACTCCTACACAGCAGCCTCACACCCCACACTCCTACACAGCAGCCTCACACCCCACACTCCTACACAACAGCCTCACACCCCACACTCCTACACAACAGCCTCACACCCCACACTCCTACACAACAGCCTCACACCCCCACTTCTACACAACAGCCTCACACCCCACACTCCTACACAACAGCCTCACACTCCTACACAGCAGCCTCACACCCCACACTCCTACACAACAGCCTCACACCCCACACTCCTACACAACAGCCTCACACCCCACACTCATACACAGCAGCCTCACACCCCACACTCCTACACAGCAGCCTCACACCCCACACTACTACACAGCAGCCTCACACCCCACACTCCTACACAACAGCCTCACACCCACACTCCTACACAGCAGCCTCACACCCCACACACAGCAGCCTCACACCCCACACTACTACACAGCAGCCTCACACCCCACACTCCTACACAGCAGCCTCACACCCCACACTCCTACACAGCAGCCTCACACCCCACACTCCTACACAGCAGCCTCACACCCCACACTACTACACAGCAGCCTCACACCCCACACTACTACACAGCAGCCTCACACCCCACACTCATACACAGCAGCCTCACACCCCACACTCCTACACAACAGCCTCACACCCCACACTCCTACACAACAGCCTCACACCCCACACTCCTACACAGCAGCCTCACACCCCACACAACAGCCTCACACCCCACACTCCTACACAACAGCCTCACACCCCACACTCCTACACAGCAGCCTCACACCCCACACTCCTACACAACAGCCTCACACCCCACACTTCTACACAGCAGCCTCACACCTCACATTCCCACACAGCAGCCTCACACTCCACACTCCTACACAACAGCCTCACACCCCACACTCCTACACAACAGCCTCACACCCCACACTCATACACAGCAGCCTCACACCTCACATTCCCACACAGCAGCCTCACGCCCCACACTCCGACTGAACAGCCTCGCACCCCACACTCCTACACAACAGCCTCACACCCCACACTCCTACACAGCAGCCTCACACCCCACACTCCTACACAGCAGCCTCACACCCCACACTACTACACAACAGCCTCACACCCCACACTCATACACAGCAGCCTCACACCCCACACTCCTACACAGCAGCCTCACACCCCACACAACAGCCTCACACTAATACACAGTTGCCTCACACCCCACAGCCCTACACAGCAGCCTCACACCCCACACTCCTACACACAGCCTCACACCCCACACTCCTACCACAGCATTAGGCGCCATATTCCCACACAGCAGCCTCACACCCCACACTAATACACAGCAGCCTCACACCCCACACAACAGCCTCACACCCCACTAATACACAGTAGCCTCACACCCCACACTCCTACACAGCAGCCTCACACCCCACACTCCTACACAGCAGCCTCACACCCCACACAACAGCCTCACACCCCACACTAATACACAGCAGCCTCACACCCCACACTCCTACACAGCAGCCTCACACCCAACACAACAGCCTCACACCCCACACTAATACACAGTAGCCTCACACCCCACATTCCTACACAACATCCTCACACCCCACACTCCTACACAACAGCCTCACTCCTACACAGCAGCCTCACACCCCACACTCATACACAACAGCCTCACACCCCACACTCCTACACAGCAGCCTCACACCCCACACTCCTACACAACAGCCTCACACCCCACACTCCTACACAACAGCCTCACACCCCACACAACAGTCTCACACCCCACACAACAGCCTCACACCCCACACTCCTACACAGCAGCCTCACACCCCACACTCCTACACAGCAGCCTCACACCCCACACTACTACACAACAGCCTCACACCCACACCCTACACAGCAGCCTCACACCCCACACTCCTACACAACAGCCTCACACCCCACACTCCTACACAGCAGCCTCACACCACATTCCACTCAGCACCTCACGCCCCACACTCCTACACAACAGCCTCGCACCCCACACTCATACACAACAGCCTCACACCCCACACTCCTACACAGCAGCCTCACACCCCACACTCCTACACAACAGCCTCACACCCCCACAGTCATACACAGCAGCCTCACACCCCACACTCATACACAACAGCCTCACACCCCACACTCCTACACAATTGCCTCGCACCCCACACTCCTACACACTTGGCTCACATCTCACATTCACACACAGTAGCCTCACACCCCACACTCCAACACAACAGCCTCACACCCCACACTCATACACAGCAGCCTCACACCCCACACTCCTACACAGAAGCCTCACACCCCACACTCCTACACAACAGCCTCACACCCCCACTTCTACACAACAGCCTCACACCCCACACTCCTACACAGCAGCCTCACACCCACACACCTACACAGCAGCCTCACACCCCACACTCCTACACAACAGCCTCACACCCCACACTCCAACACAACAGCCTCACACCCCACACTTCTACACAACAGCCTCACACCCCACACTCCTACACAACAGCCTCACACCCCACACTCCTACACAGCAGCCTCACACCCCACACTACTACACAACAGCCTCACACCCCACACTCCTACACAACAGCCTCACACCCCACACTCCTACACAACAGCCTCACACCCCACACTCCTACACAACAGCCTCACACCCCACACCCATACACAGCAGCATCACACGCCACACCCGTCCACAGCAGCCTCACACCCCACACTACTACACAACAGCCTCACACCCCACACTCCTACACAGCAGCCTCACACCACACACTCTTACACAACAGCCTCACACCCCACACTCCTACACAACAGCCTCACACCCCACACTCCTACACAACAGCCTCACACCCCACACTCCTACACAACAGCCTCACACCCCACTCTCCTACACAGCAGCCTCACACCCCACACTCCTACACAGCTGCCTCACACCCCACACTATACACAACAGCCTCACACCCCACACTCATACACAGCAGCCTCACACCCCACACTCCTACACAGCAGCCTCACACCCCACACAACAGCCTCACACCCCACACTAATCCACAGCAGCCTCACACCCCACACTCCTACACAGCAGCCTCACACCCCACACCCTACACAGCAGCCTCACACCCCACACTACTACACAGCAGCCTCACACCCCACACTACTACACAGCAGCCTCACACCCCACACTCCTACACAACAGCCTCACACCCCACACTCCTACACAACAGCCTCACACCCCACACTATACACAGCAGCCTCACACCCCACACTAGTACACAGCAGCCTCACACCCCACACAACAGGTTCACACCCCACATCATACACAGCAGCCTCACACCCCACACTCCTACACAGCAGCCTCACACCCCACACTCCTACACAGCAGCCTCACACCCCACACTCTACACAACAGCCTCACACCCCACACTCCTACACAACAGCCTCACACCCCACACTCCTACACAACAGCCTCACACCCCACACCCTACACAGCAGCCTCACACCCACACCCTACACAGCAGCCTCACACCCCACACTACTACACAACAGCCTCACACCCCACACTCATACACAACAGCCTCACACCCCACACTCCTACACAACAGCCTCACACCCCACACTCCTACACAACAGCCTCACACCCCACACTCCTACACAACAGCCTCACACCCCACACTCCTACACAGCAGCCTCACACCCCACACTCCTACACAGCTGCCTCACACCCCACACTATTACACAACAGCCTCACACCCCACACTCATACACAGCAGCCTCACACCCCACACTCCTACACAGCAGCCTCACACCCCACACAACAGCCTCACACCCCACACTAATACACAGCAGCCTCACACCCCACACTCCTACACAGCAGCCTCACACCCCACACTCCTACACAGCAGCCTCACACCCCACACTCCTACACAGCAGCCTCACACCCCACACTCCTACACAGCAGCCTCACACCCCACACTCCTACACAACAGCCTCACACCCCACACTCCTACACAACAGCCTCACACCCCACACTCCTACACAGCAGCCTCACACCCCACACAACAGCCTCACACCCCACACTCCTACACAACAGCCTCACACCCCACACTCCTACACAGCAGCCTCACATCCCACACTCCTACACAACAGCCTCACACCCCACACTCTACACAGCAGCCTCACACCCCACACTCCTACACAGCAGCCTCACACCCCACACTCCTACACAACAGCCTCACACCCCACACTCCTACACAACAGCCTCACACCCCACACTCCTACACAGCAGCCTCACACCCCACACTCCTACACAACAGCCTCACACCCCACACTCCTACACAACAGCCTCACACCCCACACTCCTCACACAGCCCACACCCACACACAGCCTCACACCCCACACTACTACACAACAGCCTCACACCCCACACTCCTACACAGCAGCCTCACACCCCACACTCCTACACAACAGCCTCACACCCCACACTCCTACACAGCAGCCTCACACCCCACACTCCTACACAGCAGCCTCACACCCCACACTCCTACACAACAGCCTCACACCCCACACTCCTACACAGCCTACCCCACACTCCATCACAGCAGCCTCACACCCCACACTCCTACACAACAGCCTCACACCCACACCCTACACAGCAGCCTCACACCCCACACTCCTACACAACAGCCTCACACCCACACTCATACACAGCAGCCTCACACCCCACACTCCTACACAGCAGCCTCACACCCCACACTCCTACACAACAGCCTCACACCCCACACTCATACACAGCAGCCTCACACCCCACACTCCTACACAACAGCCTCACACCCCACACTCCTACACAACAGCCTCACACCCCACACTCCTACACAGTTGCCTCACATCTCACATTCACACACAGTAGCCTCACACCCCACACTCCTACACAGCAGCCTCACACCCCACACTCATACACAGCAGCCTCACACCCCACACTCCTACACAACAGCCTCACACCCCACACTCCTACACAACAGCCTCACACCCCACACCCTACACAGCAGCCTCACACCCACACACGTACACAACAGCCTCACACCCCACACTACTACACAACAGCCTCACACCCCACACTCCTACACAACAGCCTCACACCCCACACTCCTACACAGCAGCCTCACACCCCACACTCCTACACAACAGCCTCACACCCCACACTCCTACACAACAGCCTCACACCCCACACTCCTACACAGCAGCCTCACACCCCACACTCCTACACAACAGCCTCACACCCCACACTCCTACACAACAGCCTCACACCCCACACTCCTACACAGCAGCCTCACACCCCACACAACAGGTTCACTACCCACACTAATACACAACAGCTTCACACCCCACACCCTACACAGCAGCCTCACACCCCACACTCCTACACAACAGCCTCACACCCCACACTCCTACACAGCAGCCTCACACCCCACACTCCTACACAGCAGCCTCACACCCCACACTCCTACACAACAGCCTCACACCCCACACTCCTACACATCAGCCTCACACCCCACACTCCTACACAGCAGCCTCACACCCCACACTCCTACACAACAGCCTCACACCCCACACTCCTACACAGCAGCCTCACACCCCACACTCCTACACAACAGCCTCACACCCCACACTCATACACAGCAGCCTCACACCCCACACTCCTACACAACAGCCTCACACCCCACACTCCTACACAACAGCCTCACACCCCACACTCCTACACAACAGCCTCACACCCCACACTCCTACACAGCAGCCTCACACCCCACACTCCTACACAGCAGCCTCACACCCCACACTCCTACACAACAGCCTCACACCCCACACTCCTACACAGCAGCCTCACACCCACACTCGTACACAGCAGCCTCACACCCCACACAACAGCCTCACACCCCACACTCATACACAGCAGCCTCACACCCCACACTCCTACACAGCAGCCTCACACCCCACACTCCTACACAGCAGCCTCACACCCCACACTCCTACACAGCAGCCTCACACCCCACACTCCTACACAACAGCCTCACACCCCACACTCCTACACAACAGCCTCACACCCCACACTCCTACACAACAGCCTCACACCCCACACAACAGCCTCACACCCCACACTAATACACAGCCTCACACCCCACACTCCTACACAGCAGCCTCACACCCCACACTCCTACACAGCAGCCTCACACCCCACACTCCTACACAGCAGCCTCACACCCACACTACTACACAGCAGCCTCACACCCCACACTCCTACACAGCAGCCTCACACCCCACACTCCTACACAGCAGCCTCACACCCCACACTCCTACACAACAGCCTCACACCCCACACTCCTACACAACAGCCTCACACCCCACACTCCTACACAGCAGCCTCACACCCCACACACAGTCACACCCCATTCTACACAACAGCCTCACACCCCACACCCCTACACAGCAGCATCACACCCACACTCCTACACAGCAGCCTCACACCCCACACTCCTAAACAACAGCCTCACACCCCACACTCGTTACACAGCAGCCTCACACCCCACACTCCTACACAGCAGCCTCACACCCCACACTCCTACACAACAGCCTCACACCCCACACTCATACACAACAGCCTCACACCCCACACTCCTACACAGCAGCCTCACACCCCACACTCCTACACAACAGCCTCACACCCCACACTCATACACAGCAGCCTCACACCCACACTCCTACACAACAGCCTCACACCCCACACTCCTACACAACAGCCTCGCACCCCACACTCCTACACAGTTGCCTCACAATCACACACAGCAGCCTCACACCCCACACTCCACACAGCAGCCTCACACCCCACACTCCTACACAACAGCCTCACACCCCACACTCCTACACAACAGCCTCACACCCCACACTCCTACACAGCAGCCTCACACCCACACCCTACACAGCAGCCTCACACCCCACACTCCTACACAACAGCCTCACACCCCACACTCCTACACAGCAGCCTCACACCCCACACTCCTACACAGCAGCCTCACACCCCACACTCCTACACAGCAGCCTCACACCCCACACTCCTACACAACAGCCTCACACCCCACACTCCTACACAGCAGCCTCACACCCCACACTCCTACACAACAGCCTCACACCCCACACTCCTACACAGCAGCCTCACACCCCACACTCCTACACAACAGCCTCACACCCCACACTCCTACACAACAGCCTCACACCCCACACTCCTACACAACAGCCTCACACCCCACACTCATACACAGCAGCCTCACACCCCACACTCATACACAACAGCCTCACACCCCACACTCTACACAACAGCCTCACACCCCACACTCCTACACAACAGCCTCACACCCCACACTATTACACCACAGCCTCACACCCCACACTCATACACAGCAGCCTCACACCCCACACTCCTACAGCCGCCTCACACCCCACAACAGCCTACACCCACCTATACACAACAGCCTCACACCCCACACTCCTACACAGCAGCCTCACACCCCACACTCCTACACAGCAGCCTCACACCCCACACTACTACACACCAGCCTCACACCCCACACTCCTACACAGCAGCCTCACACCCCACACTCCTACACAACAGCCTCACACCCCACACTCCTACACATCAGCCTCACCCCACACTCCACACAGCAGCCTCACACCCCACACTCCTATACAACAGCCTCACACCCCACACTCCTACACAGCAGCCTCACACTCACATCCCACACATCCTCACACCCACACAACAGCCTCACACCCCACACTCCTACACAGCAGCCTCACACCCCACACTCCTACACAGCAGCCTCACACCCCACACTACTACACAACAGCCTCACACCCCACACTCCTACACAGCAGCCTCACACCCACACTCCTACACAACAGCCTCACACCCCACACTCCTACACAGCAGCCTCACACCCACACCCCTACACAGCAGCCTCACACCCCACACTCCTACACAACAGCCTCACACCCCACACTCCTACACACAGCCTCACATCCCACACTCCACACAGCCTCACACCCACACTCCTACACATCAGCCTCACACCCCACACTCCTACACAGCAGCCTCACACCCCACACTCATACACAGCAGCCTCACACCCCACACTCCTACACAACAGCCTCACACCCCACACTCCTACACAACAGCCTCACACCCACACTCCTACACTCACTCACACACAGTAGCCTCACACCCCACACTCATACACAGCAGCCTCACACCCCACACTCCTACACAGCAGCCTCACACCCCACACTCCTACACAACAGCCTCACACCCCACACTCGTTACACAACAGCCTCACACCCCACACTCCTACACAGCAGCCTCACACCCACACACGTACACAGCAGCCTCACACCCCACACTCCTACACAACAGCCTCACACCCCACACTCCTACACAACAGCCTCACACCCCACACTCCTACACAACAGCCTCACACCCCACACTCCTACACAGCAGCCTCACACCCCACACTCCTACACACCTACCTCACACCCACACTACTACACAGCAGCCTCACACCCCACACTCCTACACAACAGCCTCACACCCCACACTCCTACACAACAGCCTCACACCCCACACTCCTACACAACAGCCTCACACCCCACACTCCTACACAGCAGCCTCACACCCCACACTCCTACACACAGCCTCACACCCCACACTCCTACACAGCAGCCTCACACCCCACACTCCTACACAACAGCCTCACACCCCACACTCCTACACAACAGCCTCACACCCCACACTCCTACACAACAGCCTCACACCCCACACTCCTACACAACAGCCTCACACCCCACACTCCTACACAGCAGCCTCACACCCCACACTCCTACACAGCAGCCTCACACCCCACACTACTACACAACAGCCTCACACCCCACACTCCTACACAGCAGCCTCACACCCCACACTCCTACACAGCAGCCTCACACCCCACACAACAGCCTCACACCCCACACTAATACACAGCAGCCTCACACCCCACACTCCTACACAGCAGCCTCACACCCCACACCCTACACAGCAGCCTCACACCCCACACTACTACACAACAGCCTCACACCCCACACTCCTACACAACAGCCTCACACCCCACACTCCTACACAACAGCCTCACACCCCACACTCATACACAACAGCCTCACACCCCACACTCCTACACAACAGCCTCACACCCCACACTCGTTACACAGCCTACACCCACACAACAGCCTCACACCCCACACTCCTACACAGCAGCCTCACACCCCACACTCCTACACAGCAGCCTCACACCCCACACTACTACACAACAGCCTCACACCCCACACTCCTACACAACAGCCTCACACCCCACACTCCTACACAACAGCCTCACACCCCACACTCCTAAACAACAGCCTCACACCCCACACTCCTACACAACAGCCTCACACCCCACACTCGTTACACAACAGCCTCACACCCCACACTCCTACACAACAGCCTCACACCCCACACTCCTACACACAGCCTCACACCCCACACTCCTACACAACAGCCTCACACCCCACACTCCTACACAACAGCCTCACACCCCACACTCCTACACAACAGCCTCACACCCCACACTCCTACACAGCAGCCTCACACCCCACACTCCTACACAACAGCCTCACACCCCACACTCATACACAGCAGCCTCACACCCCACACTCCTACACAACAGCCTCACACCCCACACTCCTACACAACAGCCTCACACCCCACACTCCTACACAGTTGCCTCACATCTCACATTCACACACAGTAGCCTCACACCCCACACTCCAACACAGCAGCCTTACACCCCACATTCATACACAGCAGCCTGACACCCACACTCCTACACAGCAGCCTCACACCCCACACTCCTACACAACAGCCTCACACCCCACACTCCTACACAACAGCCTCACACCCCACACTCCTACACAACAGCCTCACACCCCACACTCCTACACAGCAGCCTCACACCCCACACTACTACACAACAGCCTCACACCCCACACTCATACAGCATCCTCACACCCATACACAGCCTCACACCCCACACTCATACACAGCAGCCTCACACCCCACACTCCTACACAGCAGCCTCACACCCCACACTCCTACACAGCAGCCTCACACCCCACACTCCTACACAGCAGCCTCACACCCCACACCCCTACACAGCAGCCTCACACCCCACACTCCTACACAGCAGCCTCACACCCCACACTCCTACACAACAGCCTCACACCCCACACTCCTAACAACAGCCTCACACCCCACACTCCTACACAACAGCCTCACACCCCACACTCCTACAGAGCAGCCTCACACCTCACACAACAGCCTCACACCCCAAACTAATACACAGCAGCCCCACACCCCACACCCCTACACAGCAGCCTCACACCCACACTCCTACACAACAGCCTCACACCCCACACTCATACACAGCAGCCTCACACCCCACACTCCCTGACAGCCGCCTCACACCCCACACAACAGCCTCACACCCCACACTAATACAGCAGCCTCACACCCCACACTCCTACACAGCATCCTCACACCCCACACCCTACACAGCAGCCTCACACCCCACACTACTACACACCAGCCTCACACCCCACACTCCTACACAGCAGCCTCACACCCCACACTCCTACACAGCAGCCTCACACCCACACTCCTACACAACAGCCTCACACCCCACACTCCTACACATCAGCCTCACACCCCACATCCCTACACAGCAGCATCACACCCAACATTCCTATACAACAGCCTCACACCCCACACTCCTACACAGCAGCCTCACAACACACATTCCCACACTGCAGCCTCACACCCCACACAACAGCCTCACACCCCACACTCCTACACAGCAGCCTCACACCCCACACCCCTACACAGCAGCCTCACACCCCACACTACTACACAACAGCCTCACACCCCACACTCCTACACAACAGCCTCACACCCCACACTCCTACACAACAGCCTCACACCCCACACTCCTACACAGCAGCCTCACACCCCACACTCCTACACAGCAGCCTCACACCCCACACTCCTACACAACAGCCTCACACCCCACACTCATACACAACAGCCTCACACCCCACACTCCTACACAGCAACCCCACACTCCTACACAGCAGCCTCACACCCCACACTCCTACACAACAGCCTCACACCCCCACAGTCATCATACACAGCAGCCTCACATCCCACACTCTTACACAACAGCGTCAAACCCACACTCCTACACAACAGCCTCGCAACCCACACTCTACACAGTTGCCTCACATCTCACATTCACACACAGTAGCCTCACACCCCTCACTCCAACACAGCAGCCTTACACCCCACATTCATACACAGCAGCCTGACACCCCACACTCCTACACAGCAGCCTCACACCCCACACTCCTACACAACAGCCTCACACCCGTCACTTCTACACAACAGCCTCACACCCCTACACAGCAGCATCACACCCACACACGTACACAGCAGCCTCACACCCCACACTCCTACACAACAGCCTCACACCCCACACTCCTACACAACAGCCTCACACCCCACACTCCTACACAACAGCCTCACACCCCACACTCCTACACAACAGCCTCACACCCCACACTCCTACACAGCAGCCTCACACCCCACACTCCTACACAGCAGCCTCACACCCCACACTCCTACACACCTGCCTCACACCGCACACTCCTACACAACAGCCTCACACCCCACACCCCTACACAGCAGCATCACACCCCACACCCGTACACAGCAGCCTCACACCACACACTCCTACACAACAGCCTCACACCCCACACTCCTACACAACAGCCTCACACCCCACACTCCTAAACAACAGCCTCACACCCCACACTCGTTACACAACAGCCTCACACCCCACACTCATACACAACAGCCTCACACCTCACACTCCAACACAACAGCCTCACACCCCACACTCCTACACAACAGCCTCACACCCCACACTCATACACAGCAGCCCCACACCCCACACAAAAGGTTCACACCCCACACTAATACACAGCAGCCTCACACCCCACACTCCTACACAGCAGCCTCACACCCCACACTCCTACACAGCAGCCTCACACCCCACACCCCTACACATCAGCCTCACACCCCACACTCATACACAACAGCCTCACACCCCACACTCCTACACAACAGCCTCACACCCCACACTCCTACACAACAGTCCTCACACCCCACACTCCTACACAACAGCCTCACACCCCACACCCCTACACAGCAGCCTCACACCCCACACACCTACACAGCAGCCTCACACCCCACACTCCTACACAACAGCCTCACACCCCACACTACTACACAACAGCCTCACACCCCACACTCCTACACAACAGCCTCACACCCCACACTCATACAAAGCAGACTCACACCTCACACTACTACACAACAGCCTCACACCCCTCGCTCCTACACAAAAGCCTCACACCCACACTCCAATCAACAGCCTCACATCCCACACTCCTACACAACAGCCTCACACCCCACACTATTACACAACAGCCTCACACCCCACACTCATACACAGCAGCCTCACACCCCACACTCCTACACAACAGCCTCACACGCCACACTCCTACACAACAGCCTCACACACCACTCTCCTACCCATCAGCCTTAACCGCCACATTCCCACACAGCAGCCTCACACCCCACACTCCTACACAACAGCCTCACACCCCACACTCCTACACAACAGCCTCACACACCACTCTCCTACCCATCAGCCTTAACCGCCACATTCCCACACAGCAGCCTCACACCCCACACTTCTACACAACAGCCTCACACCCCACATTCCTACACAACATCCTCACACCTACACCCCAACACAGCAGCCTCACACCCCACACTTCAACACAACAGCCTCACACCCCACACTCCTACACAACAGCCTCACACACCACTCTCCTACCCATCAGCCTTAACCGCCACATTCCCACACAGCAGCCTCACACCCCACACTTCTACACAACAGCCTCACACCCCACATTCCTACACAGCAGCCACACACCTACACCCCAACACAGCAGCCTCACACCCCACACTTCTACACAACAGCCTCACACCCCACACTCCTACACAAAAGCCTCACACCCCACACTCCTATCAACAGCCTCACATCCCACACTCCTACACAACAGCCTCACACCCCACAGTATTACACAACAGCCTCACACCCCACATTCCTACACAACAGCCTCACACCTACAGCCCGACACAGCAGCCTCACAACCCACACTCCTACACAACAGCGTCACTCCCGACACTCATACATAGCAGCCTCACACCCCACACTCCTACACAACAGCCTCACACCCCACACTCCTACACAGAAGCCTCACACCCCACACTCCTACACAACAGCCTCACACCCCACAGTCATACACAGCAGCCTCACATCCCACACTCATACACAACAGCCTCACACCCCACAGTGTTACACAACAGCCTCGCACCCCACACTCCTACACAGTTGCCTCACATCTCACATTCACACACAGTAGCCTCACACCCCACACTCCAAAACAGCAGCCTTACACCCCACATTTATACACAGCAGCCTGACACCCGACACTCTTACACAGCAGCCTCACACCCCACACTCCTACACAACAGCCTCACACCCCCACTTCTACACAACAGCCTCACACCCCCACTTCTACACAACAGCCTCACACCCCACACCCCTACACAGCAGCATCACACCCACACCCGTACACAGCAGCCTCACACCCCACACTACTACACAACAGCCTCACACCCCACACTCCTAAACAACAGCCCCACACCACAAACTCCTACACAACAGCCTCACACCCCACACTCCTCCACAACAGCCTCACACCCCACACTCCGACACAACAGCCTCACACCCCACACTCCTACAGAGCAGCCTCACACCCCACACTCCTACACCGCTGCCTCACACCCCACACTATTACACAACAGCCTTACACCCCACACTCCTACACAGCAGCCTCACACCCCACACCCCTACACAGCAGCCTCACACCACACACTACTACACAGCAGCCTCACACCCCACACTCCTACACAACAGCCTCACACCCACACTCCTAAGCAACAGCCTCACACCCCACACTCGTTACACAACAGCCTCACACCCCACACTCCTACAGAGCAGCCTCACACCTCACACAACAGCCTCACACCCCAAACGAATAAACAGCAGCCCCACACCCCACACCCCTACACACCAGCCTCACACCCCACACTATTGCACAACAGCCTCACACCCAACACTATTACACCACAGCCTCACACCCCACACTCATACACAGCAGCCTCACACCCCACACTCCCTGACAGCCGCCTCACACCCCGCACAACAGCCTTACACCCCACACTTATATACAACAGCCTCACACCCCACACTCCTACACAGCATCCTCACACCTCACACCCCTACACAGCAACCTCACACCCCACACTACTTCACACCAGCCTCACACCCCACACCCCTACACAGCAGCCTCACAACTCACATT
This sequence comes from Homarus gammarus, assembly GCA_958450375.1. Lineage (NCBI taxonomy): Eukaryota > Metazoa > Arthropoda > Malacostraca > Decapoda > Nephropidae > Homarus > Homarus gammarus. Next base: position 27,485 of record CAUDMG010002844.1, read on the forward strand.
CCCACACAGCAGCCTCACACCCCACACAACAGCCTCACACCCCACACTCCTACACAGCATCCTCACACCCCACACCCCTACACAGCAACCTCACACCCCACACTACTACACAACAGCCTCACACCCCACACCCCTACACAGCAGCCTCACACCTCACATTCCCACACAGCAGCCTCATGCCCCACACTCCTATCCATCAGCCTTAACCGCCACATTCCCACACAGCAGCATCACACCCAACATTCCTATACAACAGCCTCACACCCCACACTCCTACACAGCAGCCTCACACCCCCACAGTCTTACACAGCAGCCTCACACCCCACACTCCTACACAGTTGCCTCACATCTCACATTCACACACAGTAGCCTCACACCCCTCACTCCAACACAGCAGCCTTACACCCCACATTCATACACAGCAGCCTGACACCCCACACTCCTACACAGCAGCCTCACACCCCACACTCCTACACAACAGCCTCACCCCCGTCACTTCTACACAACAGCCTCACACCCCACACCCCTACACAGCAGCATCACACCCACACACGTACACAGCAGCCTCACAACCCACACTCCTACACAACAGCCTCACACCCCACACTCCTAAACAACAGCCTCACACCCCACACTCCTACACAACAGCCTCACACCCCACACTCCTACAGAGCAGCCTCACACCCCACACTCCTACACACCTGCCTCACACCAGACACTACTACACAACAGCCTCACACCCCACACTCCTAATAAACAGCCTCACACCCCACACCTCTACACAGCAGCGTCACCCCCACACTCGTACACAGCAGCCTCACACCCGACACTACTACACAACAGCGTCACACCCCACACTCATACACAACAGCCTCACACCACACACTCCTACACAACAGCCTCACACCCCACACTCCTACACAACAGCCTCACACCCCACACTCCTACACAACAGCCTCACACCCCACACTCCTACACAGCAGCCTCACACCCCACACTCCTACTCAGCTGCCTTACACCCCACACTATTACACAACAGCCTCACACCCCACACTCCAACACAGCAGCCTCACACCCCTCACCCCTACACAGCAGCCTCACACCCCACACTAATACACAGCAGCCTCACACCCCACACTCCTACACAACAGCCTCACACCCTTCACTCCTAAACAACAGCCTTACACCCAACACTCGTTACACAACAGCTTCACACCCCACACTCATACACAACAGCCTCACACCTCACACTCCTACACAACAGCCTCACACCCCACACTCCTACACAACAGCCTCACACCCCACACTCATACACACCAGCCTCACACCCCACACAAAAGGTCCACACCCCACACTAATACACAGCAGCCTCACACCCCACACTCCTACACAGCACCCTCACACCCTACACCCCTACACAGCAGTCTCACACCCCACACTGCTACACAACAACCTCACACCCCACACTCCTACAAAACAGCCTCACACCTCACACTCCTAAACAACAGCCTCACACGCCACACTCATTACACAACAGCCTCACACCCCACAGTCATACACAACAGCCTCACACACCCACACTCCTACACAACAGCCTCACACCCCACACTCCTACACAACAGCCTCACACTTGACACTCATACACAGCAGCTTCACACCCCCACACTCCTACACAACAACCTCACACCCCACACTCCTACACAGCAGCCTCACACGCCACACTCCAACACAACAGCCTCACACCCCCACAGTCATTCACAGCAGCCTCACATCCCACACTCATACACAACAGCCTCACACCCCACACTCCTACACAACAGCCTAGCACCCCACACTCCTACACAACAGCCTCACACCCCACACTCCTACACAGCAACCCCACACTCCTACACAGCAGCCTCACACCCCACACTCCTACACAACAGCCTCACACCCCCACAGTCATCATACACAGCAGCCTCACATCCCACACTCTTACACAACAGCGTCAAAACCCACACTCCTACACAACAGCCTCGCAACCCACACTTCTACACAGTTGCCTCACACCCCACACTTCACACACAGCCTCACACCCCACACTCCTACACAGCAGCCTCACACCCCACACTCATACACAGCAGCCTCACACCCCACACTCTTACACAGCAGCCTCACACCCCACACTCCTACACAACAGTCTCACCCCCGTCACTTCTACACAACAGCCTCACACCCCTACACAGCAGCATCACACCCACACACCTACACAGCAGCCTCACACCCCACACTCCTACACAACAGCCTCACACCCCACACTCCTACACAACAGCCTCACACCCCACACTCCTACACAACAGCCTCACACCCCACACTCCTACACAACAGCCTCACACCCCACACTCCTACACAGCAGCCTCACACCCCACACTCCTACACAGCAGCCTCACACCCCACACTCCTACACACAGCCTCACACCCCACACTCCTACACAACAGCCTCACACCCCACACTCCTACACAGCAGCCTCACACCCCACACTCCTACACAGCAGCCTCACACCCCACACTCCTACACAACAGCCTCACACCCCACACTCCTACACAACAGCCTCACACCCCACACTCCTACACAACAGCCTCACACCCCACACTCGTTACACAACAGCCTCACACCCCACACTCATACACAACAGCCTCACACCCACACTCCTACACAACAGCCTCACACCCCACACTCCTACACAACAGCCTCACACCCCACACTCATACACAGCAGCCTCACACCCCACACAAAGGTTCACATCCCACACTATACACAGCAGCCTCACACCCCACACTCCTACACAGCAGCCTCACACCCCACACTCCTACACAGCAGCCTCACACCCCACACTCCTACACACAGCCTCACACCCCACACTCCTACACAACAGCCTCACACCCCACACTCCTACACAACACCTCACACCCCACACTCCTACACAACAGCCTCACACCCCACACTCCTACACAACAGCCTCACACCCCACACTCCTACACAGCAGCCTCACACCCCACACTCCTACACAGCAGCCTCACACCTCACACTCCTACACAACAGCCTCACACCCCACACTACTACACAACAGCCTCACACCCCACACTCCTACACAACAGCCTCACACCCCACACTCATACACAGCAGCCTCACACCCCACACTCCTACACAACAGCCTCACACCCCCACTCCTACACAACAGCCTCACACCCACACTCCTATCAACAGCCTCACACCCCACACTCCTACACAACAGCCTCACACCCCACACTACTACACAACAGCCTCACACACCACACTCATACACAGCAGCCTCACACCCCACACTCCTACACAACAGCCTCACACCCCACACTCCTACACAACAGCCTCACACCCCACACTCCTACACATCAGCCTCACACCCCACATTCCTACACAGCAGCCTCACACCCCACACTCCTACACAACAGCCTCACACCCCACACTCCTACACAACAGCCTCACACCCACACTCCTACCACAGCCTCAACCGCCACATCCTACACAGCAGCCTCACACCCCACACTACTACACAACAGCCTCACACCCCACAATCCTACACAACATCCTCACACCTACACCCAACACAGCAGCCTCACACCCCACACTCAACACAACAGCCTCACACCCCACACTCCTACACAACAGCCTCACACCCCACACTCCTACACAACAGCCTCACACCCACATTCCCACACAGCAGCCTCACACCCCACACTCTACACAACAGCCTCACACCCCACACTCCTACACAGCAGCCTCACACCCACACCCCTACACAGCAGCCTCACACCCCACACTCTACACAACAGCCTCACACCCCACACTCCTACACAAAAGCCTCACACCCACACTCCTATCAACAGCCTCACACCCACACTCCTACACAACAGCCTCACACCCCACACTCTTACACAACAGCCTCACACCCCACACTCCTACACAACAGCCTCACACCTACACCCCTACACAGCAGCCTCACACCCCACACTCCTACACAACAGCCTCACACCCCACACTCATACACAGCAGCCTCACACCCACACTCCTACACAACAGCCTCACACCCCACACTCCTACACAGAAGCCTCACACCCCACACTCCTACACAACAGCCTCACACCCCCACAGTCATACACAGCAGCCTCACATCCCACACTCATACACAACAGCCTCACACCCCACACTCCTACACAACAGCCTCGCACCCCACACTCCTACACAGTTGCCTCACATCTCACATTCACACACAGTAGCCTCACACCCCACACTCCAACACAGCAGCCTTACACCCCACATTCATACACAGCAGCCTGACACCCCACACTCCTACACAGCAGCCTCACACCCCACACTCCTACACAACAGCCTCACACCCCCACTCCTACACAACAGCCTCACACCCCCACTTCTACACAACAGCCTCACACCCCACACTCCTACACAGCAGCCTCACACCCACACTCCTACACAACAGCCTCACACCCCACACTCCTACACAACAGCCTCACACCCCACACTCCTACACAACAGCCTCACACCCCACACTCCTACACAACAGCCTCACACCCCACACTCCTACACAACAGCCTCACACCCCACACTCCTACACAACAGCCTCACACCCCACACTCCTACACAACAGCCTCACACCCCACACTCCTACACACAGCCTCACACCCCACACTCCTACACAACAGCCTCACACCCCACACTCCTACACAACAGCCTCACACCCCACACTCCTACACAACAGCCTCACACCCCACACTCCTACACACAGCCTCACACCCCACACTCCTACACAACAGCCTCACACCCACACTCCTACACAACAGCCTCACACCCCACACTCCTACACAACAGCCTCACACCCCACACTCCTACACAGCAGCCTCACACCTCACACAACAGCCTCACACCCCACACTACTACACAGCAGCCTCACACCCCACACTCCTACACAACAGCCTCAC